>CAUYRT010086652.1:0-14497 GCA_963574885.1 Lepilemur ruficaudatus | reverse complement strand
CTCTCTCTCTCTCTCTCTCTCTCTCTCTCTCTCTCACCCACACACACACACACACACACACACCGTCCGTGCAGAAAAAGAATGGCAGAGGGGGTAGGGCCTGT
Source organism: Lepilemur ruficaudatus (assembly GCA_963574885.1). NCBI lineage: Eukaryota > Metazoa > Chordata > Mammalia > Primates > Lepilemuridae > Lepilemur > Lepilemur ruficaudatus. The sequence goes on along the minus strand of CAUYRT010086652.1, from coordinate 14,393 downwards.
TTTTCAGCGTTCCCTTCTTTCCTTGCAGTGTCCACTTTCGAGGGAGGACGTGGTACGTGGAGAAAGTGAAGGAGGGGAGGGGGTAGACAGTGACTCTGCCCTTCAGAGACCCCAAAAATCAGAATGAAGCGTCGCCTGCTTTCCTTTCGCACACAATGCAGCCGAGCAGCAGGCAACAGGTGCGCCTTCTACAGAAAGGTACTCTGATCCCACCTTCTGCCCACTCTAATACTTTTGACACTCCCGGGTGCCCACCAGCTTGTACTTCCTCCAGGAGTTTTAGGGAAATAAATAGACTTTCCTCTGAAACACAAGGGCTATCTTATTCTCAATCCGAGAGCCAAGAGGGAAAAACAGGACAAGAGGAACTCAGCGGGTGGGGGTCGGGGAGAGCGTCTCGGCGAAGGGTAAAGTGTGTGCCCACAGCCCTGCCTGGAGAGGGGCTGGGGCGGGCTGCGGGAGCGTGTCCTATCCCCGCTGCGGTCTGAGTCGCCGCGGACTCTGCTTTGCAAGTCAGTTCCCTGTGCCACGCCGAGAGCACAAGGAGCGTTCTAGCATAAGAAACGCCGCTGCTCCGGAGGCCAAGCCTCCCTCTCGGTAGCCCAGCCCGAGCTGGGCGGGCTTCCTAGTGCTTCTCCCGTGGGCTGGAAGAGACAGGGCCCAGGGAAGGGAGAGTTCGAAGGCGCCCCGCTTCTATGCTTGCGGGAAACGTGCCAGTCACCCCTCCTCCCTGAGCATGGCTTGCTCCCAGGCTGCCGGGGCCTCTTAGCAACTCGCCCCTTCCTGGTGTTCTCTGTAGAGGCCGAAAACGCGATGGAACTATCCGGGATACTGGGCTGCTCAGTTCTAATCTGCACCCCCGCCTTTGCCTAAGCCCCGCCAACCCCAGCTCCCTCGAGGCTGGCGAGGCGTTGCGACGGAATGCCCTGCGGCTGCCCCGGGAAGCCGCAGGCTCTTCTACGCCGCAGCCTCGGGGAAAACCTACGTGACCACCTTAAGTTTCCCCCAGATGTTGCGGCTGCTGCCGCCGCCGCCGCTGCTGCTGCTGCTGCTGCCGCTTCAGCTCAGCGGTGCCCTAGCGGGCGCGAGAAAAAATAAAACCAGGAAGTGTGTGTGTGTGTAGGAAGGGAGGAGATGTTGTGGTGGCGGGTGAGGGTGTTGTGTGTAGGGGGAAGAGAGGGGGGAGGGCAAGGAATAGCTTATTAGCATGAGCTCGGTAGCGTCAGCGCCCCGTGGGCAGAAGCGATTCCATGCAAACGAAAGGGAAAAAGTGAGAGTTTGGAGAGCAGGGGAGAAGGAAGGGGGTGGGGGTGGCGGTGACGCAGGGGCTCAGGCATTGACGCACCGGCCAGGCTGGGCCCAAAATAGCAGCAACTCCAGCGCCGAGGCGCCCTCCCGGGTTCCCTTCCCCTTCTGCGAGGGAGCAGGGCGCGGCCAGAGGCAGCTTTCCTTGATCCCCGCGGTGGGCCAGGCTCCTGGCAGCTATTTTGAGGCAGTCGGAAACTCAAGCGCAGCCACGCCGGGGTGGCAGTTACTGATCTTTAATGTAGTCCTAGGAAAGCGGGAGCCAAGAGAACTTTACGGTTGTAACCTTCACCCTCCGAACACAAATACTCCCGTCTAAGTACCTACGTTCACTCTGCACGCTCCTCCTCCCTCCTTGCCATTAAAAACATACTCAATCTAGGTTGGGGTTAGTCAAGGGACAATTTGAAAATTCCCTCCCAGAGAGCTGAAAAGTGTCCTGGAGTTCTTAAAGGGAGCTCCAAGGAAGCCAAAGAATTGTAATGGGATGCTTTATTCTTAATAGCAACCTGTCGAGTATGGCTTCCTGATAACAGAGCGTTTGCCCAAGTCTTAATGCAACCAGTATCGAAAGGTACTTCTCACAGCAGCTTATTATAACAATTATTACTAACTGGGAATGGAGTGATTACATATAACATTCACAGGAGAGAAAAGGGGGACTTTTTCTTTCTACTCTACCATCCACGTAAGAGTTCTTTTCAAATTCTTCTTCTGGTTCCTGAGAAGCATTACTATTTCTTAGGAAGACACAACCGATGTAAGACTGATAAGCTTGCTTAAGCCAATTCTTAGATAAGTTATTTCTTAGGATGGGGTTTTGGTAAGGCTACATGTGTTCTGGGTGGAAAGGATTTAGCACATGGATCAGAAAGTGTGAAGAAGGGCCCACATGCCCAAAACCCCAGTCTACTGTTTTCACCACCAGATTCTGATGGGACGAAGTCTCAGTAGCACTGCCAACGTCTGTAATTGACTGATCCAGTCAGTAGGGGGCCTGACTCCACAATGTTCAAGAGAATGACACTCTCTCTCTCTCCCTCTCTCTCTCTCTCTCTCTCTCTTTCTCTCTCTCTCTCTCTCACACTCACACACACACACACACACACACACACACACACACACAACTAGCTATTTACTATTTAAGCTAAGCCAGAGGAGAGAATGCTGCAGGCCCAAATATTCATATTGTGCTTGAATTCATAAATAACTACAAATCTTTGATTCTCTTCTATTTTCTCCAAAAGGGAACAGTTTAACACATGGGATTAGATTCGCAATAGCTTTTATTTCCTCTTGCCCATATTTAACTCACTGTTAGGTCACAGGGGGGAAAAAAATCAAACTGGTAATAAAGTCTCTCATTTTATCACCAAGCAGTTCAAATTGGCATATAGTTTGGAAAAATGAAAGCATGTTTTAAAATCCTATGATTACATGTTTAAATAAATTATAGTTTAGAAGAGGATTCCTGTGGGTGTATTTGCTAGTACATAAGAGAATGCTTTTGTGCACAGAGGTTTAATTACACATATAATGGAATCGAAATGTAGAATTGAACAACCTTTCAGAAAATGTTAAAATGATGCTTTAGGCTAAAAGAAACTGAAATTCTGCATTTATATCACTGCAACTGTTCAAGATTCTTGAACATAAATAGTTCAAATAAAGTATTTTATAACTCAATTAAAATGACAATAATGGTTTTTTTCAGGACCCAGCATCCGATATAACTTTAAATTATTGCCATGTATAAATGTGTAAAGTTACCCAACAATGAAGGTCTATTTTCTTAATAATTTAAAGTAAATGGAAATAAAAATTGGTCCTATCCTCTTTTGAAACCAACTGAAATAAACTAAAAAATTATTACTATGAATAAATACTATTAGATGACCTCAGAAAAGCATTTAAGAAGGTAATGTTACTATATTATCTTTTATGATATTAACAAATATTAAGCAGAACATATTGGCACATGTATGGACAACATATTTTCATTAAAAATCACCATAAATAATACATACACTCACATCTAAACCAAAGTATTTTATTTTATGCATGGCTAAGCAGATTATACTTAATAAAATTGAGCTTTTGGTATAATTTAGAAAGCAAACATGGATGTAATCCCATAGGATTTTCTATCTTAATGCATGGGAAAGAGGCCTTTAGGGATTTATTTCACTATTCTCCCTCAATGAATTCAGAGTAGACCTTACAATGCAGATATAGTGAAACAGACATACCTGTTATGCTGTAAGAGTCTAGGCAACTTTCATAATATTATTTCATAATAAAATTGCCTAATGGAGCCTATTTTATCCATTAAAATGACACGTATCCTTTAAATTATACTTGGACAAACTTCCACTCACGGCATTTTTTGCCATTCAGCAGGCACTTTAACATTAGTGATAGAAGAAAGAAATTTTCACTTTGAAAAAAACTGCTTAAAATATAAAATCATTTTTTAATATTGAAAGTTTTTTGTTGTTTTGCTTTTGCCATTTCATTTGTATTGAAATGATATTAACCAACCAAATTGTTCCTGGATACTTAGAGAACAAGTCAATTGCTTTTTTAATATTCACATTTGGGGTAGTTGTGGTTTTTATACTGTTTTACTCAGCCCATTTTTCACCAAAAACTACTTAATACAAAGACTTTAAAAATTATTTCTTACTTTGATTCAGAACTCAAGTTTTAGAAATGTATAAAGATGTGCATAAGAAAACAGCATTCCTTTTCTAGAAGCATCTTCTTGTAAATTAAAATTATAAAACTGAACATATGGTAAAACATCATGCCACTCAAAAGTATTTTGCATAATAAAAATCCTTCATCTTTTTGTTAATACTTGACTCACAATAACCATCTCCTAAATATTTGCTTTTAAATTAACCACCTAATATTTTCTTATGTAAGAATTATTTTTTATTAGGCAAAGAAGGATAACTTTGATTTTAGATCATTGCTAATATCACTAAACATGGGAATCACTGGAATGTATAAAGTTCTAAAAGACATGTTGAAGATTCTGAAAACAAGTTGCTACATGCTAAGAAAATACCAGACCCTAGAATTGCTAGAAATAGCTAATAACATTAGTAACCCTAACAGTATTGGATAGCATTTCTTTAAGTAGATAAAATACATATATTTTGCAACCATTTTTATATATAAATCACAGCTGGCTAGTTTTTGTTCAACCTTTAATGATAAAATAACCACTTTTGTTTTTTTCCTCAGACTAACTGGTATATAAGAACCTCTCAATTTAATAAAAAAGGAAGATAAAGTATGGATATATTACTACAAAGACATATATGCCCTTTTCCTCATCATAATTCTACAATTATCAAGCCTACAATTTTAACACTACAAAAGTAACTTATAGCAAGGACCCTTATAGTGATAAGTAATAAATCTAATTACCATATCCTTTGAATAGATGTAATATAAATTTCATTGCTCACTTAAAAGTTCTAAAGTTAACAGCATAAACTTGAAGTTGAGTAATTAAGTAATCCTTATATAGACACTTATTAAAGTATTTATACATATTATCTTAAATCTACATCTATCATTTTGCCAATTAAAATTAGGACTTTAATTGCAATTAAGTAATTTAATTGCCAATTGAACAGCAAAATTGCTAAGTGACTAATTTTAATGCCTATTTTAATTACCAATCATGACTGGGGAGGGAGCTAATCAAGTTACATCAAGCAGTACCAGAGTAATGATGTGAAAAAAAAAAAAAGTAGAACAAACATTCAAGGCTACATGCTTTAAAAAAAGAAACATAAATAAAATAAATGCAAACACAATCTTATAAATGTATAAAAATACTGTATTTCAATATCTGAATACAGAACATGAAAGAGAACAAGATTAATTAAAGAAGCAAGCCTCTGTCAATCTTCAAAGTAAGGACAATGAAAGTCAAATTTTTTTGTGGTATTTACATGGCACTCATTCCAACCCAGATAAAAACTAAGTTGCATATAGCTGAGAATAATGGGCTGTTTCCTGCTTAGCTAAATATTTACAGACTGACAGTTTTTAAAATTTTTTCTTAAATGAAATGCTATGAAAGAGAGAAACACATTTCCAGTGCAACAATGTGGATTCTGCATTTGAAAATCAAACAGAGCAAGTGCAACAGGACTATCTATTTCCTGGTTGCTCTCCTCCTCCTTGCACCTCACTTGAATGAAGAGTTCCATTAGAGGCCCAATGCCTATCCATAACTGTCTCATGTTACCTTGAGAAAAACAGACACCAGGCCAATCTTAAATATTTCAAATTATTTCATTAGTAAAAATAAGAAAGCAGCTAGGATTACATCACAATTAAAATTACTTAGCATGGAAATATACCTAGTTCTAATAGTCTTTCTTCATTTTCAGTTAAAGGAAACATGCCACCTCAAGATAAAGGCCGCAAAGCAGCAGGCAACCAGAAACACCGGTGAAAATCTTTTTTGACAACAAAAATATATTTTCAAGAGTTTTCATATCCAAACTTATTCTCAGATTATCAATATGAAAGGGCAATATTGAAAGGAGGTAAGTTGAGAGCTCAAAATACAGAAAGTGATTCTGGGGTAGACAATAACAATTCTAGCACTTTCTGGCTATAGGGTTCCCCTTGGCATCCAGCCACCTCATTTAGAGTAACAATGGATATCCATCAAATCTTCATTTAAAATAAAAGTCATACTGCAAGATACATATCTTGTTTTTGTTGCCATATATGTATACCAAAAATATACATAGTAACGTCTACAAAAGGGCCCATAATTATTAATGAAATACACGTAATGCTATAACTTGAGAAAAAGCAAGCAGTGCAGCTTGGGATTTTATTTACTAATGGACTTGAATTCTGAAATGAAGCACAGCAGGACTATTCGCCTGGCTTTTGAAGGAGGGACACTTTAATAATCACAGGCCCTGACAAAAGACTGCAATATCTGTTCATGACAATAACAGCTTTATAAGGCAAGTTCTGTGTGACTGATTAAAGGACACACTCACTGCCTATTCACAAGTCATGGAGATGGAGTCATTATTGACAAACTCACCACTGATCATGGTTAAAACACATGGAGTGCTGATGCTAAAAAGAGAAATAAAACCTCAGCCACTAAAAGATTACAAAAAACAGGCCCAGAAAAGAAGGTAGCCATAAATTAGGTAAATCTTAATATGTTCTATGTAAGAATTTCTGCTATATGCATACACAAAAGATCTTATTTGATGATAATCAAAAAAATTATTAAACTAACTCAAGCAATAGGTAACAAATCAGTCATTACAAAAGCGGAAAAAAAGAGAAACTTTGTCTAGTAATTTCAAAATGATTTTGCACAGACATGATATATATACGAACTTTTGAAGTGTTAATACTTTTTGAAACTTGACATGACTGAAAATATGTACTTTTTTAGATGTTTATCGATAGTTTATGTGTTTTGCTAGTCTATCAGTTCACATGAATTAATGTCCTTGACATATTGCCAGAGGCAAAACTTTTAAAAGATAGCATGTCTCTAGCTTTCAGATATCCCTTAATAAGTAAAAGTAAAGTTTAAAAATTGTAATACATTATTTTACTTTTTTACTCTTAAGTTATTGCTTGTCTTTTAGTCTGATCCTCATTAGTGAATGAAAAAAAGTGATACAATAAGACAGCCATGTTTATAATCTGAAATTAGAAGCAATCAAAATATTTTACTAGTCACCAAGATATTTAAAAATAAATCCTGTGAAATATTACAGAATTATTCCAATAGCAGTTAAGCAGTGACTTCGGTATGCTATCACTGATATGTTGGGAGAAAAAAGCAAACTATCAGTACCACCATATACATGATTCAAGCTAAGATACATAAATAGTGAGTGTGTGAGGGTGTGGGTAATAGAAACTGGTTTGCTGAGGAAGTCTTACATTTCTTATAGTTTATATTCTGAGAACTGTTTTCTGTAAGTTAATTTCCAAAGTTCAGGAATGGATGAAGTTTTAAAATAATGGAGAATTTCAAATAGTTAATGAATGGATTTAGGAGTTATATTGAAACAACTAGCAGAAAACACATTTTCCCTAAGAGTCTTTTAATTTTCAGGGTTTAAAAGTATGGTGTTCCCAAAGATGGCCAACTCTTCTTTAAATAACTATGTCTGGAAGTACTATTGTCCATTTCTCCATACTCTCATCGATTAGTCTGATGCTTGGCAACTTCCAAGATCACAGTTTTGGTAAACTTTATAAATATTGCATCGTCCAGAGGTGGGAGGGGGAGAAGGAAGGCAATGCAGGAACAGATTTTACAGCCAGAGTGATTTGACAGGGCCCCTCAAACTACAAATAGATGTTACAGAATTTGAAATGTAGCTCTGTAGCTCAATTTATACCACAGAAATTGTGAGATGCTATCTTGCTGTTGTTATAACGTATCAGGTCAAGGGATATAAATTGTACCAGGTAATTCATTTTGCTGTTCAGAGAGTCATTAAGTTCCTCCCAGAATATATGTGATTGATATCCCTGGAGGTGAAAGGCTAAAGGAACCATATGGCAACATGTTGCATTCCGTATGCTATCTGCCCATCCGTGCTTAAGCTGTCATTAGCAACATCTGTACCTTACGGAAATCCAGCTGCGCCGACGACGGCTGACGGAATTGTACTTGGGGGGGAAATCTAGCTTAGCGCCATTAACTTGAGACTTAGAGTCTATCTACCAGGACGGATGGAAGCTTTCACAATTAGACGAGACGACACAAATGCTTTATTAAAGTTTAATTTTGAACTCCCAATTAGCGAAAGTGCATTACAAATCGCTTGTAATTTCCTAGAAGACACAGCAAGTTTCTCTGCCTGCCTGCCTGCCTGCCACGTGCGAGAGGCTCCAGAGCAAGCAGCCGAAAGGGGACGGTTCAGAGCGGTCTCCGCATCCCAGGAAGTCCCTAAAATCCTCACCAGCCCCTCCTTCCGTAGGGCGGGGGCGTCGGTGAACTGAACCCGCGGGGGTGGGGGGGACGCTCGTCCGAGGCCAGAGCGGGGTGGGGCGAGAGGCGGGAGCGGACGGGCGAGGGCGGCGGGCGGGAGAGGGGAGCTCTATTATCTCTCGGCTTCCCGGGAGGAGCCTCATTTAGTCAGTCACGCAGGAGAAGTTTCTCTCTCGCTCTTCGCGCAACACACCCAGATTGGCTTCCTGCGCGCAGGCGAGGGGGCGGGAAGGAGGGGAGAGGGGAGTCCCGGAAGGGCTGCCCGGCGTTCGCAACCCCCTCAGCTCCCCGCCCCTCGCCCCAAACAAAGCCCCCGGCCCCCGCTCTGGGTCCAGGATACGTTACCTGCCCGGCGCTCGCGGCCCCTCGGTCACCGCATCCCCTGCTGGGCGCGCCTGGTGCGGGTCCCGCTCCCCGGGGCGCACAAAGTGGTCGGCCCCGGCGGCCGGATAAGTCCCCCTCTCTCGTCATGTTGGGGCGGAGGAGAAACGGGGGAAGCAGAAGCGGAGCCTGGGGCAAAAGGCAACTTACTGGTAAAACAGAAAAAAAAAAAAAAAGCCCGTGAGGCGCGGGTCCTGGCCGGGGGCAAGAGAGGCCTGTTACCTTTCCGGGGGTCGCGGCCGAGAGGCGGGGGAGTCGGGCAGCCGCCGCTCGCTCCCCTCCCCCAGCCCCCGGCGGCGGCGGCGGCACACACAGAAGCCCATTGTCGCCGGCGCCCGGCGCGCAGCCCCACGGACTCGGCCCCGCGGCCAAGCGCGTCAGCGGCCCAGTCAGCCGGGCCGGGCTCCGTGACGCGCGCGCAGCCCGCTCTATAAATAACCCGCCGCCGGGCTGCTCGGGCGGCCTTCCAGTGACGCTGGGGCCGGGGCGCGGGAGGAGGAGGGCGAAAGGAAACAATAAAACCGCCCGCCCCGGGCAGCCCTCGGCCGTCCGCGCCGCGCTCCGCTTTCCCCGCCCCGGCCCGCCCTGCGCGGAGCGCGGCTCGCGGAGGGGAAGGAGCCCGCGGAGCCGGAGTCCTCCCGTCCCGCCCGAGGCCCGAGGCCGGGTCCCGACGCACTTCCCCGAGGCGGGAGTGAGGGTCGCCCACACCCGGGGTGGCGGAGAGCGAACGAGGCGACAAGTCGAGCGGAGGAATCGCTGTGTTCCTCCTTAGTTGATTTAAAACATCTCGGTGCTTTCTCTGCTTCCCCTGCACACCCGTTCTGGTACAGATCGGATGTATTACTGTGGTAGTATGTCCTCAATTAAAAACACACAGGAAAACTTCCGTCTTAAACGTAAGCATTGTCTAGGTCTCTGCGGGGCCAGGCCCGCGTTACTGTTTTCATCAAGGGGAGTCGGAGCAGAGTGGACATGGGTTCCACGACTTGAACTTCGCTCCGGTGTATTTTTGCAGGTCTTTGTGACCTTAAACTTAGCATAGGCCTTGAATGTAGCTTATCTGAATTTTCTGAAAGTTTATGATCTTTCAACATTTTGCACTCTAATCAAGACTACCACTTACAAGGGGCTTTCTCTCTAGGTAAATATTTTTGTACAGACATAACGTTGCTAACTTCCATAGTCAGGCAATTCTGTCACAAACCCTGACACCTGTCCTGCTCAGGAAGGTTCCCATATACAACTTGGAGGTAGTCTATTCCTGGACAATTAAGACAGTATTTCTTCCTAAGAAAAAGTCTCGAATATATGAACCCCACATATTCTGGGGTGCTGATATATAGATAATTTGCAGATGCAATCAAAGTGTTGAAGTAACTTGGCATGGATCAAGTGAGTTAAAAAGGCTGAGGAAATGGTTCACATTCAAGGCCAAGTGGTACAGTGGAAGGTGCACTGGGCTGGGGGTGGGAAGATGAGTAACTAAGAGTTTTAAGTACGTCTTCATTGTACTTTTCTGTGCCACCTTGCAGAAATCACAGCCTCTCTCTGCCTCACTTTCCTCATCTTTAAAAGGAAGAACTGGAGGTTTCTTTTCTACACTAACGTTCTAGGACAATAAAGGATAGCACCGTGTTCAGGTATAAAATTTGATTAAACTAACATGAGCACCCAGTGTCTGATAGGAAAGGGGTAACAAATGTAGAATAATTTGGTCTTCTGACATTTTAAAATTGTGTACATTTTTAAATATATTAGGGCCACTTCAGAAAAAAAGAATGAATTCAAGTGTACCATTAAAACTATTTTAATAGGAAGTAGTAGTTGTCACTATATGCTTCATTTATGTGACAGCAGACACATTTACAGTCTGATGATGTCTTAGGCCCTTTCTAACACATTTTTTTATGTGCATACATGGATCATAGGTAGCAAAATATGCTAGGACCACGTTCTCCAATTTTGTCCCCATTTTTGGCTCATGTGGTTTTTAAGAGGAATTTTTCAGGTGAAAGACACTAAATTGTTTATCAGTGAGTGGATTGCTGAGACAGGGAAAATCTTCTGATTGACCTTCACCAGACAGTCAAAATATGCCTTATTCTCCTGTCTTCAGGTTGGTGAAGGCAGAAAACATAAAAGTGGCAAAAACAAGTTTGGAGCCAAAACATTTGCTTCACATAGACACCACGAAAGTGTGATCACAACTAAAAGTTAACCAATATTTTTCCAGTTCCAAAAGCACATCTGTCTCCCTTTCCCATAAAATGTTTGATATCTCTAATTTAACTTTGCCTAAGGTTCTTTCTTTTGCTCCTTATAGAAAGATATTTTTCTTTCACTGCTATTTTCCTGAAACATCCAGCTTCTCACATAGTTTTAAATTAAAACTCTTTTGCTTACTTCTTATCCCTTTTTTGCCTTGATCAGTTTCATTCTCCATTATCCCTGCCCTTAACATTTAATAGAGTGAGAACTAGCATATTCTGGCTAAATTTGAAACATGCCCAATTTTATAGGGGAGGAGGGAAAAAAGCTTAGCTCTAGGACCAGTAGAAATAGGGTAAAACAACCAGTTTTCTCAAAACAAAACAAAAAATTATGCAAAATTTGTGAAATAGGGGACTGAAAATATGAAAAATCTTTTATTTGGATCTTCTTGATAGCATAAAGCTTGTTACAATTTTTCAAACATAATGAATGTTTTAGAATGTGGACATTTCCCAATACTTCCAAAGTTTCTGTCTACCTGAGGTTAAATCCTTTGAAAGACTCTTCTACCGTAACAGTATTGAAGAATTTATTAGAGAAACTACTGTGCACTCTTGCCTTATTACTCAGTTAATCCTGATCTATATTTAGAGAGTGGTGCCAGCCAGGTTGAGGCTTCAAAGGAATGAGCACAAATATTTGCCATATCCTGTGCAGTATAGTTTTGGTGATTGAAATGAAAATTCATCTTGGAAAATATCACTGAAGTTATAGTATAAGCAAATCTCAGCAACCTTCAAATGGATAAATAGAAGGTTAACAAGAAAAGTGATGAGGGATTCTCAGTATTCAAAATGAAAGAAAAGGGACAACCCAGGTTATAGAGCTAGGAGCTTTCTTTATATAAAAGGCCAAGAAACTTAGGCAGTCAGTGTTCTTGAAAATAAGGTTGAGCGCAGTGGCTCTTGTCGGTAATCCTAGCATTTTGGGAGGCGGAGGCAGGAGAATCACTTAAGGCCAGGAGTTAGAGACTAGCCTGGGCAATAGCAAGACTCTGTCTCTATAGAAAGTAAAAAATTAGACAGACATGGTGCGACGCATCTATAGTATCAGCTACTCAGGAGGCTGAGGCAGGAGGATCACTTGAGCCCAGAAATTTGAGATTGCTGTGAACTATAAGGACACTGCTGCACTCTAGGCCAGGCAACAGAGCAGAACCTTGTCTGAAAATAAATAAATAATAAGATTGACAAAGTTCAGTAAAATTACAAGGCTCCCAACATCAATTCAAAATATGGACATTACCATATTATTACCAATACATAACCAAATCCTTCTGATAAGGTTGTCCTGATTCTAATGGTTAATCCTTCAATGGAAAGTATCCCATTGATGGGAGCCATTGCAAACAACTTTGTTGTTACAGTATAAACTATCAACATCAAATTCGTTAACACAATGGATTTTTAAAAATCCTTTGTGAGGGTTTTGGGTCCTAGGCCTGTTTGTCCTCAGATCCATTCCTGGCTCTTCTTTTCCCGCCTCTGGTCCATATCACAGGGACACTGATCCCTGCAGACTACATTTCCAAGGCTCTCTGAGATGTGAGCTGGCTGCCAGCTGGGTTTGGATGGGAAGCACCAGCAGGAAAGCCAAGAGCTGGAGGGTGAGAAAAGCCAGAGTATTCTCTACCTCACCCCCACACTCCAGCTCCTACCAAATGACCTGTGACCTCTGACCTGGGGCTCCAGTAACACAGCCTCTTCCTTGTATTCCTCCATCTTAGGAGGTATAGTGGCTTCATCCCGTTGAAAATTACTGGCCTCTTTCAGTTTTCTCAACTGTTCCGTGACCTGTTTTACAAATTACTTGTGTTAAATTCTCCCTGTGTTAAATACTTAGAGCAGTTTCTGTTTTTCTGGTTGGAGCCTAAATCCATACATTCCATGGGGAGGTATCATTGGATGGTACATATGGAAAATCCAATTACTTCTTGAGTGTCTTTTGCTAGAAATTCTTTCTTTTAATGTGTGTTTAGAAGTGCTAATAAAGGATTCAATACTCAGAAAAGCAGAAAGAAAGCTAATACATTTTAAAAAAGCAATTTTCCATGAGCTTAATATTAAAAATTATGAACACAAGACATTACTTAACTTTACTATACACAAATCAGAACAGGGCAAATACTTAGCTGAGACTGAGACATAGTTCTATGATAATAAGAAGGGTGGCATATAATACCTGTCAAGGCTTCGTTTATATCACATCTGTGAGGCCCACTCATTCACCGCTTATTTTCCAATGGTCTTCACCTCCTCAGATCTTAAGAAACAGAAAGAGAGAGAGAAAGAAAAGAAAAAACTTCCTGCATGACTAATGTGAAACCTCACTACGTACAGGATTCCTTAGGGTAATATTTTGAAATCTACAGTATGTCTGTATTTTTCTTCTCCCTTTGTTTTCTGCTATTGCTCCTCTCCTCCTTCCCCACCCCTATAAGCAGGTCTCCTTGGTGATCACTGTCCCAGGAAGAGGCAAAAAGAAGGGCAAACAACAATGGTCTGTAAGTACTTCTGGCTTTGTTTTATGAAATCCTAAATTGTCAAGGGAAAGGGTCCAAAGTATCTGGAACAAGCTTCAAAGGGGAAAGAATTTTCCTGAAACTAGAAAAAGGATCTTCATGGACATATACAAGGGGAGAGAGAAAGGGAGAATGATCGGAGTTTTCTGAGTGAGAAATGGAACTGGAAGCTGAGACAGGAGGAATGGCCCAAGAAAGAAGAGGCCCAGGATAGACTTGGCAAAGGAGTCCCATGAGGTCATGGTGTTAGCATCCAGGTGTGTCATGGAGGATGAATCATCACATAAATACTACCTAGACCTCACTCATCTGCACCAGAGATTACACTAGTTCTTCCTTCCATTGACCAGTCTGCACCCACGGAAACCAAAATGACTTGTCAAGACTTGTGCAGGAGCCATCAGGAAGTATCTCTCCTGTTTTCTGTTCTCTGTGCTTAAACATGGAAAAATGTAAACTGCCACCATAGGGTACGAGGCTGCTGGAGAATAGAGCCAACACAGAAAAAGTGGATCCAAGAACTGGAGAAAGAAAATTTGGGTGCTGAAGACCTTTGAGCTTAAAGCAAGCTGTTTCTGGAGCTAGACTTACCACTGGGCTCTCAAGTCATGTGAGTAAACTTGTTCTCTTTTAGCTAACATCAGTTTGGGTTGAATTTTCAGTCATTTGAATTAGAAGAAGCCCTAATTCATATGCTTATCCCCACTACCTTTTCAAGGTCTTGGTGCTGGGGCATAGTAAGTACAGAACTTACCTGTTGACTGATATTAACACATACACACATGATATCGACTTATTATGCTTACTGCTACTGGACAGGAAAAGGGGAGTTTTTATTTTTTTTTTTTTTGAGACAGAGTCTTACTTTGTTGCCCAGGCTAGAGTGCTGTGGCATCA
>CAUYRT010086649.1:0-46456 GCA_963574885.1 Lepilemur ruficaudatus | reverse complement strand
CTGTTGCCTGAGCTAGAATGTCGTGGCGTCAGGCTAGCTCACAGCAACCTCAAACTCCTGGGCTCAAGCGATCCTTCTGCCTCAGCTTCCCTAGTAGCTGGGACTACAGGCATGCGCCACCATGTCCAGCTAATTTTTTCTGTATATTTTTAGTTGGCCAATTAATTTCTTTCTATTTTTAGTAGAGATGGGGTCTCGCTCTTGCTCAGGCTGGTCTTGAACTCCTGACCTTGAGCGATCCACCCACCTCGGCCTCCCAGAGTGCTAGGATTACAGGCGGGAGCCACTGCACCCGGCCTGAAACTCCAATCTTGAAGTCATCTACCCCTGAGGATGTAGCACAGGTCGGGGAGGGATGGGTAGTGGTGCCAAGGAGGAGCCAAAATCTGTCTTTTTATTGCTTTTACCTTTTGATCTTAGTTCCTTCTGTCCTCTGAAGATACGTGTTTTTTCCATAGCATGGTCAAATAATTAAAGAAGATAGGCCTTTCGTTTCATTATCATTTCTTCATCCCTTCCCAACTGCCACACCTGAATAGACTGTAGTTTGCCCATGTCCTTCTAAAAATATGACTGTTTTCCTGGGGCAGGGGTCTCAGGAGTCCTCAAAGCCAGCCAGAGCACAGGGGGACATTCACTTGACCCTATGGACCCCCTTTTCTATTAAGACCAATGTTTCCCTCTTGAGTTGTAACATCTCACCAGGCTCATGGGGAGCAAGTGGTCACCAAAACACCCAGATCTTTTTCAGAAGACTTGTGGTCACATCACTTTTCCTTCATGCTGTGTTGATGCTTTTCATTTTAGAACCAAAGGCTATATTTCACATTCTTTCTGGGTCAGTCTTATTTGGTTGGTTTAGACTGACAGTTCAGCTTTCTGAGAACATTTGGCTCTTGATTCTCTTATCTGTCATTAGTCTCCAAGGCTTTGTACCATCTGAACTTGAACTTGCTGCAAGGAGGAGCTGTGTTATACCTATTTCACTATCAGTAACGTGGGTGGCCTAGGACACGATGGCTGAAACACACACACTCAAGCCAGATCGCCTGGTTGGAATCCTGGCTCCTCCACTACCAACAGCATAACCTTGGGCAAGTTGTGTGTCTCAGTTTCCTTACTACAGAAACAGAAAACATGATAGTACTCATTTATAGAGTCGTTGAGATGATTAAATAACATAAAGAATAAGAATAAGTTCTTTGCACATAGTAAGCATCATGTACTGCTATTACTTGGTAAGCGGTGCTCAATAATTATTTGAAGAGCTGAACTGACTCTTGCTTTAAAAAGAAAAATTGAAAGGGTCAGTGTCAAAAGACAAAGCCTTGTAGCTCTGCAGCTCTTCACTAGGGACCTCCTTTCCAGATGTCACAGGGCTACTCAGTATTAGACATTCTAAGGTCCTGTAGACATTAACAGAAGCAGCAGTTACAGCCACAGTAAACGTCTTGTTATTGGAACAGCTCAGGGGAAATAGGGATTTTCAGGATTAGATAGTGATAATGAGTTCTTTTTATTTTGGACCTTAGGTACCAAGAGTAGAATTAATCCTACCACTCAGTTCATGGCACACTATCATTATTTTATGGAGAGGAAAAGAGAGAGAGAGATAGGTGGGCATGGTGGCATGCGCCAGGAGTCCCAGCTACTCAGGAGGCTGAGGCAGGAGATTCGCTTGAGCCCAGGAGTTTGTGGTTGCTGTGAGCTACGGTGATGCCACTGGACTCTACCCAGGGCAACAGAGCAAGACTCTGTCTCAAAAAAAAAAAAAAAAAAAAAGGAAAAAATAAAAGAAAGAAAGATGTTAAAACTCTGTGGAATAATAAAATTATAAAATTCCTGTCCACTTCTTTCCTTTTTTTAATCACATAAATTGTTTGCTTTTGTAACATTATTTATTAGCCTATGTGTCAGTGTTGCTGTAAAAAATGTGCTGCTCAAAAAAAAAAACCAAAAAACCTCTGCCTGCTCCTGCCACCAAATCAAATCTACTTGCTTTTAGAGCCTGCACATTCTACCTGCCTTATGTCACTGCAGATGCATTGGCATATTCCTCACCTGGGCATCACGTTCCAGCCCCTTCTGTTTACTGGAGGATTTACCTCCTGTATTGCCCCATTTCTCTTCTGTGTCATCACTTTTTCCCCTCTTTAACTGTATCATTCTCATCAACACACAAATATAGTGTTATTTCTCCTGCATTAAAACGAAAGAAAAACCAAACCCCTTGATGTCATATTCTCTTCCAGCTACTACCTTATTTCTCTCTCTTTATTGAAAAATTCTTCCAAAGAACTATCCAGACTTGCTCATTTCACTCTTCCTTTTCTGATCAGGATTTCAACTGCACTACTTCACTGAAGCTGCTCTGTGTCAAGGTGCCCAAAGACCTTCATGTTGCTCAAACCAATGGTCCATTCTCAGACCTTATCTTAGTCAACCCATTGTGTGCTTTTACCATAACTGATCACTCCCTGCTCCTCATGGAAAGCAATGTCTTTCCTGGGTTCCCTAGATATCAGTCTCTCTTCATTCTCCCCACTCACTGGCTGCTGCTGCTTCTAAGCCAGCACTCCTGGATTCTCCTCATCAATGCACCCTCCATGCAGTGGACGTCAGATCCTGCATCTCTTCTCTCTGCGTATACTCGCCCGCAGGTCATCTCATCTGGCCTCATTACTTTGCTGATGACTCCACTTACATGTCTAAAAGGCACTTCACCCTGACAGGTACAAAGCAAACTCTTGATTTTCTCCCTCTAAACACATTCTTCTCCTAGATTCCACCACCAACAAATAGTAAGCCCAGTTACTTAGGCCAAAAACCAATTATTCTGTAAAGAGGGTATCATTATTCCCATTTTACAGATGAGAAAATCAAAGCACAGAGGATAAGCAGCTTCCAAGCCAAGATTTTAATCTAGATCTGTCTGACTTCCATTGCATTATGATGATTCTTGCTTTACTGTCTAGTTCTCATGCACTGTCTTGTTTCTCATAAACAGATTTAGGAGCAACGAATGCTTTATATTTTTCTAAAATTCATTCCTTACAGAAACTTCTACAGTGTGAGCATGAAAAGTAACAGTTTAATGCCCTTTCTCATGATGGCACTATAATGCAGGCAATGCACAGACAGGTATCTTTGTTCTCCTGTTGTTAACAAGAATACTGAGAAGCAGGAAGGAAGACAGTCACACACCGAAGATATGACAGAATAAAGACTAGTGTTAAGAAACAGGCCCTAATTTCATCCTTTGGAATTAGAAGCTGACATGTAGAAATTTCGCCAATGTTCTTATGTTTGGTGAAATGATTGTCTCGACAGAAAGCCTGTGTTTGGTAAGATGGGAGTGGTGAGATTTATCTGCAGTCTGTTTAGTAATAAATATCTCCTATTTCAAAGGTGTATATATCATTTGTCTCTTTGTTAGGATGCATGCTTATGAATTAAATAGAGTCATTTGACTCTTACAATATCTTAAAAACGGTGATGAGATGTACTATGGCTTTTTATCATGGGCTAAAGTACTGTGCATTTCCTAAGATGAATGTCCACTCTTATTGTTGAGAATTCAGGATCAGTCTGCCGACCAGACTGACCACACTAGAGAAATGTGACTTTCACATGGAAAGGGCCGTGTTTGAGGCATAAAAGATTAGTTTCCTCTGCTCTGCTCCAAGCCTTGCTTTTGGCTTTACAGGCCTATTTTTCTTGCAATATCATCATGTCGACCCCACATGTTTGACTTAGAAACAGGAAATCACTGTAGAAGGGAAGAACAGCTCCAGTGAGAAGCCGCAAACCCACCCAGCCTTGCTTCAACTGCAGTGCTTGAAAATGTATTTCAGTGTGTCTAGGTCTTGTTAAAAGGCGTAAGAGGAAGATGCTGTACCTAAGTTTTGACAGTACATTTTCTAAGGAAAAGTTCTCCATGATCTTCTCATTGCCGTTGGAAACTAAATTGGAACTTGTCTTTTGAATTTTCTTTTCTCCTAAGTTTGGAGTAGGCTTTCACCTTTGTTGTCAGAGGAATGGGGTATGTTCACCACTTCCTCCCCGTAGGCTCTACAGACAAGTATGTCCTCATTCACTTTTAAGCTTTCTTTTAGACCCCACCTGCCACATGCCCCCTTCCTAGTTCTCTCTGTCTGGGCCTCAGAGTTTGTATTGCAAATTAGGCCTACGTGGCTGCACACATGCTGAGCATACAGAACTTGACAGTGAATGACTGGGGCGTGCGAGGTCACCACTTCTTACTGGCTGGTCATGTTTACTGAGTCGATTATTGGCTTCTGGGCTTGGTCATTATCTCCGTGACTGGATTCATCCACCCGTGCATGGCCATGTGTTATGAGAATGCTAGCTGAGCCTGGGGCTATGGATTGTGACTGGTTTCTGTATGGCAATGGAGCCCGTGACCTTCAATAGCATCGCTACTCCCAACCTCATGAACCATTAATAATCGTGCTGTCAGTGGGTAGCCTCACACCAAAGCCCATATGACCAACTCTCATGTAAAAAGGCAACAGCAGGCACAGTCACCTACCAAAGTACACATTGATAAAACCACTGCTGTTCTTAAGGCTCCTCGCTCTTTCCTAAGATTTTGGAACTTGCCATGCATAACCTCTACTTGTACCGCAGGTTATCATAGTAGACTGAAAAAAGAATAAAATAGTTTTTCTTTTTCTTGCCTTAATAGCCCTATTTTTGGATGCAATAAAAGCAAAACCGAAGCAGAGCAAGTCTGTCCTGCACAGACCCCAAACTCCACCTGTCCTGAAGGAACTCACTATCTCTACTGCCCCTGTGCTCTACCTGTGTCTAACACAGATAAGCCACCTGCTCCGCCCCAGTGTTTCCTTATATTGATGTCATCACCAACCACTGCCTACCAGACATTTGAGAGGTGCCCTAGACTCCTCTCTCCAAACCATCTTTTTAATCAATTTATTCCTCTTTTTTCATTACTATTGCTGCCTTAGTGGAGGCTTTCATCGTTTCTTTCCTGGACCATTGCAACAACTTCCTTCTAGTCTCTCTTCCTTCTAATTCATCTTCATCTTCTTCTGGAATTACATTTTACAGATGTAAATTTTATCACGTCTCTTCCTTCATGAAACTATTTGCTGTTGCTCCCACTACCTGTAAGAATCAGGCCAAAATTCCAGATGACTTGACTCCCGTGTCCTGCTGCAGTGTCATCTGCTGACAGGCCCTTCCAGATAGTCTATGCACATGGTCACTTGCTGTTCCCAGGAAGTTCCAGGCTGACTTCACCACAATGCAATTCATCTATGTTACAAAACCCACTCGCACCCCCTAAATCTATTGGGATAAAAATAAATAAATAAAAAGATACAAAAAAAAAAAAGAAATACATTTTTCATCACAACCTAGTACACACACACACAAGTTAATTGAAAGTTTCATGGATCATACTTTTACTATGTACTTCTCAGTCTGATATTTATGTTGCCATTTAGTAGCCATGAAAACTTGGACAGGTCACCTAACTTCTTTTAACCTCAATTTTCTCATCTGTAAATTGGGATGTCAACACCTATCTCCGTATTTTTGCTAGGGTGAAATGTAATTAACAAAGAGTGCCCAGCACTGTGCATGGCACAAAAAAATATTTTTCTCTCTATATAAATAGTATTTAAATAATTTATATTTTAGAAGACTTATCTTAGGTTTACTTAAGACATGATTTTTGCTACTTATTTAAAAACTTATTTTTAGAAGGTATCTTTTCAGAGGCAATAACTGGAAGCTTGAAAAGTTAAGGTCAGTTAAAAGCTTTAACTTTTGGAATAATTGAAATCATTCTAATTTTAGCTGTCTAAATGTACTCTTTCTGAATGCGTTAGCTATTCTTTAAGTCACTTATTGAAGAAACTAGTATTATTCATTACCAAAATTGGATCCTTGTTAAGTGCCTCAGGGTACAGAGACCAAAAAAGAAGGCACTAATTAAAGTGTATAAAATAGGGAATTGAAGTACTATGTAAAATAGGAAATCGAGATTTTAAAAAGAGCATCCTTCGGATGCTGTTCTACAGTGAATGCAGAATGAGAAGGATAGGTGCGTTTCATGAAACAGAACTACAGATTCTATATTTGGAAATAAGCACACAAAAAGCAAGCAAGCAAGGGAGTTATGGGTGATTTCCTTTGCATGAATCTGATACAAGTTGCAATGAGAGACTTAGGGACCCCGGGAGCCATTTCCTACACCACTGCCCCCACTTTTGGGTAGAAATTATTTGACCTGCACTAAAAAGGCAACTGCATCTTTCTTTTCTTTTCTTTTCTTTTTTTTTTTTTTGAGACAGAGTCTCACTTTGTTGCCCAGGCTAGAGTGAGTGCCGTGGCGTCAGCCTAGCTCACAGCAACCTCAAACTCCTGGACTCAAATGATCCTTCTGCCTCAGCCTCCCGAGTAGCTGGGACTACAGGCATGCACCACCATGCCCAGCTAATTTTTTGTATATATTTTTAGTTGGCTGATTAATTTCTTTCTATTTGTAGTAGAGACGGGGTCTCACTCTTGCTCAGGCTGGTTTCGAACTCCTGACCTGAGCGATCCGCCCGCTTCGGCCTCCCAGAGTGCTAGGATTACAGGCGTGAGCCCACCGTGCCCGGCCTGCATCTTTCTTTAATTTTCATAATGCTATATTAGAATTAGGCATCAAAAACAAAATTTAAAAATTATAGTAAAATATAAAGTATAACTGGCTCTTTAAAAATAAGCATAAAGTTTTCATTGGTCTCACATTATTATCTCTGAACTTTGAATAAGAGTTGGACAGTGTTTTACCGTTTGCAAAGCGCTTTCGCATTTGAAATTTGATCCTTATAACAATCCAGGGAATTGGGTAGATCAAATATGTCTATCATCTTGGTTTAAAGATGTAGAAATAGTTCCAGAGAAATTAAATGATTTGCCTAAGATTTATACAGCAAGGAAGTTTTTAAATCCAAAACTGACGCTCTTTCAACTGGTATATCCTTAAAGGGCAGAGCCTAATAAGCTTGTTACATTTTGTTATAACATAGATTCCACAGAGACACACATTATAATGGTCCTTTCCATGCTCTTTAGCAACTGAACAAGAGATTAAATAAAGGCGGCAACATCCTTCAGATGTGTGATTTGAGTATGGCTTGAAAAGTATTAGCGAAGTTACCTGAGTCGTCTTCTGTCATGGGGCCTCTGGGAATGCAGCTGACTAACTGCTGGGTAAAACTGGCAAAACATTAGGCCAGCTGAGCAACATAAAAACATCCACTCTAAGTCCTTACCTTGTAAGGGGAACCAAGCCAGCAAACTGAAAACTCTCCACCACATATTGTGCTGTGCTGCTGTGGCACTCTGTCAACTTCCTCTAGGTACTGAAATAAATGGAGCTGTGAAGTTTCTTTTGAAGGGAGAGAGGCAGTAGCTTTGTGACTTCACGTATATCAACTCCTCCATCTGTCTGGGAGCCCCCTTTTACATACCTGCCCCCAAAACACCTCCTGCTGGAACATTTCAGGGACCACAAGTGACATCTTGATTGTGGAGAAGTGTGAGTGATATGTTAGTGGCAAAAATTGTTCTACCACAAGTGGGTAGTGCTGGTAAGTTGACTAGTTGCAAAGCTTTGGGGGAGAGGAAGGGTGGGAGGGAAACTAAAATGTCCCTGTGCAGTGATGTCACCCTTATTTTTACTTTTCTAGCTTACTAGATAATTGTAATTGACAATTCTGCTCAGTTCTTGGGAATATTTTATATTTCTAACTCTGGTAACAATTTCTAATGGTTACCAAGGGATGAATTCATTCATTCACATATTAACTCATTTTTGAAATCTGTATATCTGTCTACCCCATCCATCCATCCATCCACCTACTCACCTGTTCATCCATCCACTCATTTATCCTTCCTTCCATACATCCATTCATCTCTCTCCACCTATCCAGCATCTACTATGCACTGCTCTAAGACATGATCAGATATAAAACATAAATTCTTTGTCTTTTAGGAGAATATGATCTGTTGGGGGAAACAATATTCAAATGAATAACTTTGGTGTTTAATTTTCATTAATTGGGCAAGTTGAGATAGACTTTGTTTCATTTTTCCAGGGACACACAGCAAAATATACTACTACTAGACATGTTTGGGAGACAGGGGTCAGTCTGCAATGCTTGGAAAATTGTAAAGAAAATACTATTTACAGGTTCTAATTGAAATTAGTTTTAATATTCTGTAGATTTGTTGATAGTTTGGGTAGGGAAAACCTTACCCATCAGAAATATCTTTCAAATGTTTTACTAAGTTTAACAGGCAGAAAGAGAATGAAAAGAAAAGAGAGGCGAGAAAGTAGGGCTAACTCAGAGAGCTTAGCAGGATATAATATCTCTCAAATTGTATGACGATATGAATGCCTTGGGCCTTTAGCTAAGAAACACAGATTACCAGGGTCCATCCAGGTAGATTAAGCCAAATTCTGTCTGGAATGGGAGCCACCTATGTGCTTAACAAGCTGTCCAGGCATCATAAGGCAAAGAATGAGTAAGCTGTGTTGTATCCTTTTGAAAAATGAAGAATTAAAAAGTTTGCCTCAAGTGACATTGTGATTCAGTGGTAAAACTGAGAATACAACCCAAGATTTTTAAGAGAGAGAGTGTGTGTGTGTGTATACACATGTAGACACATACATGTATATAGACATATACACATACATATACACACATGTATATACACACATATATGTCTTCCCCCCACCCTTTGCACATGAGATTCCTTCCAGGGAATTCTAATTTTTATATTAAAGGCATCGTGGATGACTAAGCATTTGATTTTCCTGCTAATGTCTTGTCCTTACTTTGGAGTGATGCTTTATTTTTGCACCTGGTCCCCTACTCCCTTAATAACACCCAGGGCAAGTGAGTGTAACATCTCTTTCCTTTCCATTCTCTTACTTAAGACACAAATCTGATTATGTTATTCTTCAGCTCAAAAACTTTCAGTGGCTCCCTCTTCCGTGAACATTATCGTCCAAACTCTTTAGCAAATCATTGAAGACCATTCACATCCTCACCCCAATCTACCTTTCCAACCTCTTTGTCCACCACTCCCCTAAATATACCCATAGAAAATTGTCATTTTTCAAGCATACAGTACATTTTCATATTCATAGTTCACTGTTCTCTCTGTCTAAAATGGCCTTTTTTTCCCTGAGAGATTAGATCCATCTTCCAAGGCCCAGATCAAACATGGCACTTCTCAGAGAGGAGTAGTAACTAGTGATTAAGAGCGTGGACTCTAGAACTAGTCTCTCTGAATTCAAAGTCTTAGTTTTCTCACCTGTGAAATGGGCATAATGACAGCACCCACTCATGTGGCGGTTGTGAAAACTAAAGGAGCTAATATACTTAGTGTCTGGCACACAGTAAGTACCATAAAAAAGTTAGCTGTCACTATCCTCTATGCTCCCAGAAAAATCAATTCCCTACTTTTCTTTGCACCTATAAGAGTTTCTTTCTTTTTATTATACTAGTTTTTATTATAATTTATATTATATTTAGTTGAATATCCATTTGTTTCCCTTGCTAGATTCTGAGCTCTCTGGAAGCAGAGTTTGTTTCATATTTCTCTAGTATTTCCAAGGCCTGGCACAGATCTTTTTATAGTATAGTTGATTTTAAGTAGCTTTATTGGCCAGGCACAGTGACTCACACCTGTAATCCCAGGAACTTTGGGAAGCTGAGGTGGGAGGATTGCTTGAGGCCAGGAGTTTGAGACGAGCCTGGGCAACATAGTGAGACTCTGTCACTAAAAAATAAAGTGTTCAACCTGATAAATGTTGTCATATGCATACACCCATGAAATTATCATCACAATCAAGATAGTGAACATATGTGCTATCATCTGAATATTTGTGTCTTCCCAAAATTCAAATGTTGAAGCTTAATCCTCAATGCCATACTATTAAGACATAGAGCCTTTGGGAGATGATGAGGTCATGAGGGTTCTGCCCTCATGAATGGGATTAGTGCTCTTACAAACATGGCCTGAGAGAGTTTGTTAGTCCCTGCCCTTCCACCACATGAGGACACAGCAGGAAGACATTGCCTATGAGGAACGGGTCCTTACCAGGTGTCAGATTTGCTGACGCCTTAATCTTGAACTTCCCAGTCTCCAGAACTGTAAGCAATATATTACTTTGTCTGTTTATTACACAGTCTAAGTGTTTTGTTATAGAAGCCTGAATGTACTAAGATGATAGCCATCACTCCCCAAATTTCCCCCTGCCTATTGTAATCCTCCCTCTCACTCCTCCTCACCTCCCCTGTCCAGCAGCCTCTGATCTGCTTCCCATCACTATGTATTAGCTTTCATTTTCTAGAGTTTCATATCAATCATACAGTACGTACTTTTCTTGTTTGCCTTCTTTCATTCAGCATAATTATCTATCATGACATCCATGATATAGTGTCAAGAGTTCATTGCTCTTTGTTGCTGAGGAGTATTTCATTACAGGAATATACCACCGTTTGTTTACCCACTCACCTATAGATGGGCCTGTGGGTTATTTTCCATAGTATAGTTTTTAATAATTGTTTATTAAATTGAATGAGTTGTAGGGTAACTTGCAAGGGAACCTGGTATGTTCCCATAATTGTTTTTTGTGATAATCTAATTCAAAGGGAAGGTTTCAAGTTAGCAAGGGGAGTTAATTAAATGTTGGTCTTTAGTTGGAGCTTGGGGTGTATTTTCTGGTGAATCAACAGATTTCCTCTTCAGCACAGAAGCACTACGTCCCCAGAATTTGGAAGGTTGGGACATGTCAGCTGAGTCTCTCTCTGGGGGCTGCCCTAGTAGAAAAGAACCAGCTCACCCAAGGTCACACCTCCTCCGTGGGGCACCCATGAGGGTGTCTAAAGGTCCTGTCCCTTTGCTTCAGATGCAAGAGCAACTCTGAAGGGAGAGGCTCCAGCTCCAGAGCTCCCCAGGGGACCAGGATCAGCTGAGATCCTTGTTGTGGCTGCATCTCAGCCCAGCCCTTTCTACCCCGTGTTGCTTCCTTCTTGTCACCCAGAATACTCACCTATAAACTTTTGTGCACAAATTTCTCTCTCAGCCTCTGTTTCCCAGAGAACCCGACCCAGGACAGCGCTCAGAATAGGTTGCGGATGAGTGAGTGAATGAAAGAAGGAATGGGTTCTCCATTTGAGATGTAAACACTACTCTTTTGCTCTGAAGTCTAAAAAGATGTTTGATTTATAATTTTTCCAGAGCATTAAAGAAGAGCTTACTCTAAATTGCACTTTGGGCAATGGTGAGTGTGTCTTATTCACCCACGGGTATGCTATTCAACTGACTGAAAGCCTTGGCAAATGTCACAATAGTCCACTGGACTCAGAGATCAAAACGGCCCATGGGAGAAATGCTGCAAGGAGCACGTGGGGATGACACACATGCACTGGGGATTGCGCGGTCCCTCCCACTCCCTCCGCCCCCACTCAGTCTGCAGCCCACGGTCTGCACAGTCTGCAGTCCGCGGTCTACAGAAGGGCAGCAGCCTGCGGCTGCTCAGCAGAGGAAGTGAAAAGATGAGGCTGGAGTGAAGCGGTCAGAGAGACCTTCCACCTATTTTCTAATGGGAAAGTGTCTGCTGACCACCTTGTACATGACCGATAGCCGATTTGCCATTTTAATCCTTGTTTTATAAAATCTTCATATTATGTTTCAATACTACTAGGGAGTAACATTTCATGGGGTGGCAGAGGGGGCACAGATTTTTAAAGAAATAAATAAACATCGTATTTTTCATCATCTTGGTCAACCTGAGATGTCAGTGGGGAAAAACCTGAAAAAGAAGACATTTGTTAAAAAAGGCTAAAGATTGACAGTTTTAAGGGTCAGAAAACGGGGGATTTCCTCACGTTGTAGAAGTCACTGGGTTTTTTTGTTGTGGTGGCAATTACAAGAGGGGCCTACACTTTCTTCTTGACCTTTAATGGCGCCTGTGTAGAATCTTGGCCTTCCCCAAGACCAGGGTAAGAGGTGTCTCCCAGCAGGAGCCTCAGCTAGTTCACACCCAGTGTCAGGATTCTCTGAGGCTGCTGTGAAACACAAAGTCACCGTGGAGTTTCTAAGCCAGAGCCGCAGCAGTGGCAATTAGTTATTACTGATTC
Organism: Lepilemur ruficaudatus; assembly: GCA_963574885.1. Taxonomy (NCBI): domain Eukaryota; kingdom Metazoa; phylum Chordata; class Mammalia; order Primates; family Lepilemuridae; genus Lepilemur; species Lepilemur ruficaudatus. The sequence goes on along the minus strand of CAUYRT010086649.1, from coordinate 34,259 downwards.
AGACAAAAGTTTCCTAGGAGCAGCGAAGCTTAGTGGGATGCACATGGATGTGGGGGCAGGAAGGCAGACCCAAGCTTGTCACTGGGCCCTGTCACTAGCAGCTGTGTGGCCTTGAGCACAGTACTTGCCTCTTGGGATCAATTTCCTCCTCTGTAAAATGGGGAGAATAATTACATCCTAAGGGGATTGGGAGGTTTGAATTACATGTAGTACCCAGAGCACCCAGCACCATGGTACAAAAAAGGTCCTTCATAAACCTGCAGCCCTCAGGTAGCTGGGGCTGCACCTCCTTCCCGCAGGAAGCACAGTAGGGGAGGAGCACCCAGAAGCGGAAAAGGGCCATTAAGCTGTTTTTCTGATGCTTCTGCCTAGAAATCCTGCCACTGTGAACCTGGGCTTTCTTGGGGCTGGGAACCTTATTTAATCTAACCAAATAGATCATTCTGAAAACGATCCAAGTGAGAGCTGATTTCAGAAGGCAGTCGTGGTTTGGGGGAATATACCACAGAACAGCAAGGGGCAGCTTCAGCTTCTAGCTCGTTGAGCTCTGCCAGGATAAATGACGACCCCCGGTGCCTTCATCTGTAAATGGAGGCAGTGGATGAAAGTCATGGTTTCCACACTGTGTTCTGAAGAACCCAAGGATCCCCCAAGTGCCTCAGTCTCCTGCAATATTTTCATGAAAACTTCTTTAAACAAATGTGTTAAGCTATTAGTGCAGGCTTTGGAACCAGGCTGACACGGTTCAGATCACAGTTTTAACGCTCTAACACTTGCTGACTATGTGCGAAATATTGAATCTTTCTAAGACTCAACCTCTTCTTTCATAAATTGGGGCTAATAGTATCTACTAAATAGGATTGTCAAGAAGATTAAAGATGTTTATGTGTGTAAAGTACTTAGAAAAGTGCCTGAAAAACACAAGTGCTCCATAAATGTTGGCTGTGACTTTTCCACCAATTGGATACCACCAATCCGTCAACTGTCATGCCAGGTAAAATTGTTTTTGTGCCAGATTCTGTGGACTTCAAATAAAATCCAAGTGCTTCACTATGGTCTACAACGTGGGCAACAAACGTTTTCTGTAAAGAGCCAAGTAGCAAATATTTAAAATATGTCTACTTCTCAACTTTGCCTTTGTATCCTGGAAGCGACTATAGACAATATGTTAATCAATCAACAAGGCTGTATTCCAATAAAACTTTATTTATAGATATCAGAACTTGAATTTCATATAATTATCATGCGTTATGAAATAATATTCTCCTTTTGTTTTCTTTTTCAACCATTTAGAAACGTAAAAATTATTCTTAGCTTGTAGCTGTACAGACAGGCTGTGGGCCAGATTCTGCCTGTCTGTGAGATTCTGCCCGTGGGCAGTAGTTTGTGGACCCCTGGTCTATCAGACCCTGTGTCTTTGCGTTCGCCCGTTTCCCCAGCCCCATCCTCCCCTACTTTCTGCCATGCTCATTAGGCTTCAGCTCCCCGACCTCTACTGTTCTAACCCAGCTAGTTCCTTTCCACTTGGGGGCTTCTGCACGCGCAACTTCCTGACACCCTCCTCGCTTAGTTCTTCACCACGACCAGCTGCTGCGTAGCTATGAGAGTTTAATTGCCACCTGCTCAGGGACACCATTCCTGACCACCCTGTCTGAGATAGTACCCCTGCCCCATATCCCTCCCGAAGTTGCTTCCTATCATATTTCCCAGTTTATTTCCTAAACAGCATCTATCAAAATCCATAATTATCTTGTTTGCTTATGCATTCATTCTGTCTCCCTGCTCCATGACAGCAGGGGCCTTGCTTTCGTATTTGCCACTCTAGGCTGCCACCCTGCAGGAAATGCAGTGTTCAATAGATATTGTAGAAGGATCAATGAATCCACAGACTCAGTTTCTTAGTTTCTTTCATATAATGAGTTAATACCTGATCTCCTTACCTTGTGAAATTGTTATGAAGATCAAAAGAGAAAGTGTTTTTTTAAATTAGAAAGAGTTATACAGAGGGAGAGTGGTAAATCATTAAGGCAGCTTCTTAGACAAATCACAGAATTCAATCAGCGCATTCATTTTTACCATGCTTCTTGTTGGGGCTCAGAGAATAATACCCCAAAGTATGGTGCTTTGGCATCTGAACACTTTTGAATTAAAGGAAATGGAAAGGCCTGAGAAGCTGCCTTGAAACAAGACTTTCTAACCTTCCCTTGTCTCTCTCTCTCCAAGTGCAGAAAGGGTCTCTCTCCAGAAGTTCCCTTATCTGACTGAGGAATGCTTCTTCCAAAAGACATGCAATTGTCTTAAGACTTTCTCCTGAGGAATCTCATCAAATAACCAGGAAAGATTAAGCACCAAAGAAGAGAAGAGACTAAAAGTTGTCACTACAATGCCCAGACAGAATTGACAACTATCTATTATTCTAAGGGCAACTTGGAGAGATCACCTAAGAGAGTTTATCTGCCTAATGAGACCTTAGTTCTCAGGGCAGTTCTGCCCCTTGCCTTTCCATAACGTGCTGATCCCAGTTAACTTCCAAAGAGAATCACTTACAAACTATTTGTCTGCTCTTTGGGTTCATTTAATTCCCCTTAAAATCTTTCATTACCTCTCAAAATGTCCTACCTCCCACATTTCCCCTCCCCTATGAAGATGGTATTTGAGCCTCAAGCACCTGGTCCTTCGAGTTTCGTGTCTGTGGGATTCCCGTGTCCATGTGCGTGTTAACAAACGCGTATGCTTTTTCTCCTGTTAACCTATTGTCAGTTTGCTTAGCAGACTCTAGATCTTTCAGAGGGGGGAGAAAATTTTCTTTGCTCCCACAGATTTGGTGTAGGTGGCAGGATACCAAAACCATTCTGCTCCCACGGAAGCTATGGTTGAGAAACCTAGCGCCTGGCAGAGGCAGTAAGAGGTTAAGAAATTCTTACCAGTCGGACTCCTGGATCTATACCTGTGGCTTCTGCTTGAGTGGATGGTTAGGGTCACCACCTGTCTTTTCTTCTTTTCCAAATTTAAAATAACAGGAGAAAAAAATTATAAAAATTAGTTCTTTGAATTTGTGACTCTTGTGGAATTGTTTTAGGTCATTGGTCATTGGTCATTTATCTTGAGACTCCCAGAGATGGTCTTTTCTCTCTTTATGTGTCTTTTGTGAGGTTTGTCATAAGGAGGAAAATCATAATATTCTCCTTTTGTCTTGTTTTTATGTCTTGAAAAGCTTGGCTTCATAACCAGTGAATTTATTCTCTGGTCTTTGCCACCCTAGAGGGCATAAAGAGTTGGTCCAATTACTTAGGCCACTTGGCCAACCAGTCCAAAATGTTTATTTGTCCAAACATGCCAGCTGTCAAGAACATTTGCCTTAATTGTCTCAACTTCCATTGCTTTGTTAACAATGAGGGTCTTTGCTGTCTTAGGCCATCTTTAGCAGAAACTTTAGATCTTAAGAGGTGCTGCATACACCCTCTATGGAACAAAATTCTTGCATTTCTTGGTAGTAAGCCATAAAAATTCTCACTGGTTTTGAGTCACAAAACCTTAGAAGATTTGTAAACTATTTGTGTGACTCTTGACATGAGTTAATTATCTTTTTGACCCCGGACAACTTTTGTTTTCCTGTTTTGTCTTACTGACTGTTCTCTCTTTTTGATTTTCTATCTACCAAGGGCACACAGGTTATCAGAACTTCATGTGCAGGCACCAACCAAAGGGTTGGGAGCCCCAAGAATATTGCTGGACAAAAATGTGGAATATACCCCATTTGTGGCTGGCTGAGCTTTTCTTTCTTTGGCTATCCTGTGGGAATGGTCTGAATCTCGAAAGGGCTACCTTAGTTAAAGCCATAAAAGGGCTTATTAGTTTAGACTTGAATCATTTGTTAGTTACAACTTTGGTTTATAATCTGAGCATGCTAAAAATTTTGTGTGTGTGTGTGTGTGGCTTTTATTGTTGTTGTTGTTTGTTGCTTTATGCCTTCTTATTTGATCTAAAAGGGAACTTTTACTCAAAAGGAGAAATTTGAATATTAGTTACCCTGGTCTTCTAAAAATCTGCATTATTTCTCTGCACCTTTTGAAATATAAACTCATTTCCAGTCTTACCTGAGAAATCATCCCTTTTAAATTATAAATTTCAGGGGGAAAAAAGCCCCAAAACAAGGATGTTTTCTGTTTACCCAGCCAAAACTTGATAATAAGATACTCAGATTTTTTTTTTTTTTGAAGAGCTCTATGGTCAGAAGTCAGCTAAATTAAAAGCTGATATTTAGGCTTTATATATATTTTAAAGCTTCTCTATTCTCTTTTGGATTATATTTCACCCATGAGAACCGAATTCCCCTTAATTTCGCTACCTAGAACCTCATCAGCCTTTTTGGTAAACTCCCCAGCTGGTTCTTCCATTGACCATTTTCTGCCTTTCCTTCCTTTCGCCACCTTTGATCTTCCACCCAGTTCCCTAGCTATGCTCCCCTTCAAGCCCCTACCTCTTTTCATGGCAGGAAAGCCATTTGGGTTTTTTTCTGGCAAATGTTTATTTCTGGCAAAATGAAGTATTCAGTTTCTTCAGGAGGAAGATTGTTTTTTGGTCCTCAAACAATTAAAAAAAAAAAAAAAGCCAGACATTTTGCTGATTTAAGCTTAAGCAAATGCCAAGTATACTGATTCATTTTCTCTGGATGTGGAAATAGCCTTAACATACATCACAAAAGGGCAGGAAAATGAGTTTGGGAATCTGTCAAGCAGAGAACGGCTGAGAACCAGCCAGAAGGCTAAACATAGCCTGGTCTTTTGTCAGATATGAACATTAGCTGTTATGTTTGCTCAGGAAGTAAGCTCTTCCAGAGCAGTAGACAATTGTGTCAACGAAAATCTGCATTCGTGTCCTGGGCACAAATATGCATTCAAAGGCTCATTTTAAAATCTTATTAGCTTAACATATAATCACGAAAAGATGGGTTCTAGGGCTTTTAGTAGTGTAGCACCTAGTGTGAGCTGGATTTACCCTCTCTCTTACTCAAATTGCTGCTCTGTGTATCATTCTTGGTGCACCTGCTAGTGGTGAGGGATGAAGGCTCTGATGGGGTTCGGGGCATACTACCCCAAAATGTGGCACCACAACATATGGAATATTTTCAGATGAGGGAATTTGAGAAAACCACATGAGCAGGAAGAGCACTCTGAACCCTTCTCCTTTGAAGCAGGCAGGTTATGCAACCTAGGAAGGATTCCCTGACCTGCCCCTGAGCAGGTCATAAGACCCTCATGTGAGAGGTGCCCCCCCTACACCCAGAGGAAAGGAGGACCCTTATCTCTGAAGACAAAAGGACACCGAGAAGAATCTGAACAAACAGACCTGCTAAGTTTCCCTCTGTTTATTACCATGAGCTCTTATTCTTCGCCCTATTGTATTTCTCCATGACTGTTGAAGGAAATACAAATATTTTACTCCAAAATATATTTCTTTGACATATTTTGAGATTGCTGTCAGATAGACAGCAAACAGGTGGAATCATCCTTATAAAATTAATTAAAACAAAGTTACTGAGATTTTAACACGCACAGAAGTCTTGCAAAAACACAGCTAAGCATTAACCAGCTCTTGCCCCATTCCCCACTCTCTCACAGCTGTTTAATACTTCAGGAGTCACGTAGCCTTTTGGCATAAGGTCCTATAACTTCCCTTAATTGCTCCTATAGATAACATCTTCAATGTTAAGAAAACTAAGACTGTTTTCTTAGATATTTTTCAGACCCTACATCCTAGCGGGCCCCCGACACCAGCCAATCCTGTGAGCCCGGCTGAGAAACTGACTCAGTGTGAGAATGCAGTTTCTACATCCCTACAGTTTCATCCTGTAAGAGACCAAAACTGCTTGTGAAACCTAAGTCTGTTGCAGGGCTATCTCTCTCTCATAGTTGCGAAATAGACTCCTGCCTTGGAATGATAAGAATGCTTGCTCATGCTAACCACCCACTCATGCTTCTGTGATAACGGCTTGCTTGCAGAAACCGCGGGGTAACATGAGATGAAGTTAGATGCTGAAAAAAAATGCTGGGAGAGAGTGCAGAGAGAGATAGCTATAGGACCGATCGCTGTACTAGATAGATGCATATTCAACGTGTGGACAGCTCTTTGTTTGCTGCCTGAGCTGGCCCTATAAAACCGCCCTTCCCTCGCCGCCTGGGGTCCTTTGTCCAGAGAAGAGGCCACTGCGTGTTGGCGCTCTGAGACACGGACCCTAACTCGAGTTAGTTGGTAATAAACTCCTCTTGTTGATTACAGCCTCGGTGGTTTGGTCTTTCTGTTCGGTGGTATTGCGAGTCCCGATCTAACAATCCCTCCTGACCTAGCCAGTCCTTCTGCCAATTCCTTAACCCCCTGCCTGCCAAAGCGTCCTTAAAAACCCCAGTCCAGAACTCTTTGAGGAGACAGATTTGAGGGGCTCCCCCCATCTCCTCATTCAGCCGCCCAGTGATTATTAAACTCTGGCTCCACTGCAGCCCCTGCTGTTTCGGAGTATAGGTCTGTTATTACACGGTGGGAAAATGAACCTGGTGGTCCTATAGTGGAAAAGTAGCCCTCCAAAGCTGTCTTTGGTGGGGACATTTGCGTCTATGGAGAATTTACATTGATGCAGTCAGGACTTCTCTTGTCCAGATCTAGGAAAAACTAATTTAGGGTCTGACACCTTCAAAAGTCTGAAAGAAACAATTACCATCTGTTCTCTCTGAGGGCTGCTACCTGTGAAATTTCATCCACATAACAAGACCACCTTTGCTAGACAAGCCTCATCTTCTCTCCCTCCCATAACCCAACTTGCTATAACCTAATTTACCACCATAACCTGGTTTTGGCCATGCCCCAAGCCCCCATCCCTTCTGTAACCTCGAGATGGTGTATGCATTTCTGCATCCCATCGGGCGGTGGGTAATTGCCGAGATGCTCCAATGTGCATTAATAAATTTTGCACACCTTTTCTATAATTGATCTGCCTTTTATGAGTTGATTTTTCAGCAAAACGTTGGAGGATAAAGGGGAAGTTTTCCCCCTGCCCCCTGCAGTTTTGGGGTTATGAGCTGGCTCACCAAAGCTGCTCTGTTGTTCTAGAAGCTGTGCTCAAGGGAATCTGGAGTCTGACCAGTGAGCTCTGTCTCAAAAGGTCCAATCCCTATGGGGCTTTGTGGTCTCAAACCTTGCTACTTGGTTAGCACCCGGGAAAGTCCAATCCTAGAAGGGCCTACCTGCTGTCACAGCTTAATTGGTCTGTGACTGGTGGCCCCCCACAAATTTGTATGATACCGGAAGCACCATATGCACAAACACCATCCTCAACTGTCTGCGGCAACAGGAATCTTTGCGACCTTAAATCTGGGAGTGAATTTTGGGGGACTATGGGGCTTGCCTCCTCTGCACCTTCTCCAGGAAACCCCTTGCTTATAGGGGAAAAACTTATCCTAAACCTGGAAAACTACCACCCGGGCTTTCTATGAAGAGGCTTATTGGAGCGAGTCACTATTGGAATAAGTAAAATTGTACGCCATTCCTCCAATGGATCTGACTTTTGTGAGTTGTTTTTCAGGCGAACCCTCTGAGGGGAAATCTACCCTTCACCCCTACACTGTCCATTTTTCATCAAACTTTGTATAAAAATATTCAAGTTTAACTTTTTTTCCCCCAAGTCTTCATTTCCTTATGAAGGCTCCTGTGTCATGTCAACCCTAAATAAATCTGCATGCTTTTCTCTTGTTAATCAGTCTTTTGTTATAGGGGCCTCAGAGGTGGAAGGAAAGGTATTTTGTGCCGCCTACAGTTTGTGCAGAGGGCAGTGGAAGCATTTTGGAGCTTGCTTTTCCTTTTATGGGTGGGTTTTCAGAGGCTTGACACCTGTCAGAGGGAGCAGAGACCCCCAATGCTGCGTGAGAGCATCCTCCCCCTTCTAGCAGCAGCAGGTGCCCCTCAGGCCTCTGGAAGAAGAATCACACTCTTAATGGGGGGTTACAAAATAATAATGACCAAAGTAACATCCGAAAACGTGATAGAGAGACCACTCAGAATTTAACATGAGATTGCTCTGGGTCAACTAAGAACACAGTTTCTCTTTATTCAATCATCTATGAATGATTTAAACGAGATGCTCCTAAAAGGGAGTGAACTAATCACAATGGTGCCATAGCTGTATCAAGAGGAGAGAGCTCTCAGCCAGAAAACACAAAAGCCACAGATAGTTTACAAGGAATTTGGCAATACAGTTAGGTGTGGTTTTCTTTGTCATAATTACAAACATTTTTCAAATAAATACACCTGAATCACAAAGAAAAAAAAATCATACAATAGCCTTATAAATGAGAAAGAAACTGATATACCTCTCCAAAATAGCAGGCTTAGAATGGTCTCTGCATAATCAAAATGCCTTGCGATGGTGTTCCCATCTTGAGTGGCAATCAAAGAAGCAGTACACATTGCCCGTTATACATATCCATCCTGTACAGAGTCCACCAACAGTTGAACAGCTGCAAAATTCCAATTTTTGTGTAATAGCAGCTAAGTGGTACCATGTAAAATATTTGTGAGAACTGATTGTATATTAAGTTTGACTACTCATCACTATAATTTTAAACCTACGTACACCATACCTAATATTATATGTATTTAAAAATCAAGTTTTCCTCTTCAATTAGAGATAATCTTTCATTCCCCCATCCCTTGAATTTTCATTATAGCTTATCACTTTCCTAGGCAAATTCAGTGTGTTGAAGTATTAAAGAGAAAAGAACCCAATTTTAATCCTATGTTTAAAAATGAAAAGCAGTCTGCCATCACCTAACAAAATATCCCCCATCACCTTTGGAAAAGTGAACATTAACCTAAATAGACGTTAAATGGCTCTTTTCCCCACCCTCCTCCTCCTCCTCTGCTGCCAGCCTCATCCCTCCCTCCGGCAAGGCAGCCTTGTTAGACCAGCGCCTCTTCTTTCTCACACGTGTGCTGGATTACAATTTAAATGCAAATAACCCTGCACCTCATTATCTAAGTTCGTGCAGATTCGGCACAGCTGACTGGCTGAAGCCTGTGAGAATGAAACGGAGGTTCATCTGTATTCTAACACTTGCATTACTTAGAGTAATTTCAAAAGAGCAATTCATCACTGCTTTTAAATTAAACACTGCAGTTGCAGAGCGCCTAGGTTACGGAGGAATGCCTTCCTTTTACCACCCAGGGAAGCCTTTCCACAAAGGCCACAAGATAGGAACTTCTCTTACTGTAGCGGTTCAATTTTCCCAATGACACTAAGTAATTGAAATGAGAGACTTCATTTTAATACGAATACAGCTAGTTGAGTGGAAAAGACACATTTATGGTAATGTGGAGCACAATGGGAAGACAATCTATACGCGCTCCAAATGCCACTACCAAGGAAGTTATCGACAATGATCATCACAAACTGACATCACTCCAGAAGACACAGTTTTTATTTTATTTTATTTTTTTTGCAAAATCATCTTTCAAATATAGGCTTACTTTAAAATAATTCTTTGGTTAAAGTATAATTAAAATAAAAAGTAGAAACTCCTCCAAGCCTTTCACTACAGGGTGAAAAATACCCCCTCTTTCAGCCATCACATGGCCATTTAATCAGCCATTCAGATTCTATGAGTCTGAATGTGACGGGAAACACTGTAATCTGAACTCCATACTGGGGTGAAGCGGTAAGCTCCTAGCTACCAACGCAGCAATGGTGAAGAGAGACTGGGAAACTGACACACCCCCATTTATGCATTAAAATGTGCCAATTGGTCTAGTCCACGGAGGACTAGGACGGATGGATGTAGCATTTTAAAATCATGGAAAGCAAAGTCCTATTTATGAATAGTAATACCGGGGCCTTAGCAAATCGATGTGGCATACTTTTGAAGTAGGAAACTGTTCCAGACTTTCAGTCCCAGATCAAATCCTTCAGGTAATTTCATGTCACCTAGTTTATTTCAGATAATTTTCTACATTAAAAGAAAAATTCTCAAATCTAAACTGGCATTTCCTTCCTTCCCTCTCTACTACCCACACATCATTTATTCTAATAAACATCAGCGTAGATAAAAAAAAAGAAAAAAAGCAGCCTCAACTTCAGGTTGTAATATCAACCTAGTATGTTTGGATGATATAAAATCAGGTAATAGAGTTGTCTATGTCCTCTATTACACATAGATTCAACGTGATTTCCAAAGAATTTCTCAGTTGCAGTCCAAGTTTAATTTCTTAAATAGGTAAATGTGCCATGAGAATTTAATGGGAATTCTGATCATTTGGGCCATTTTGATAAGTAATTTGGATAATTAAAGCCTAGGAATAAACTCTTTCCTGCACTTAATTATTCAGAATATTATTTCAGATCTCTGCCTCCTTTTGCTCACATAGACCATTGCCTAAAGTTGTATCCATATTGGACTAAGGACAAGGAATTGTAGCCCAGTCAAACCGATTTATCAGATCAACACGGGACTAAGACAACGGGGAGAGATGAAGCAGAGAGCCAGTTCTGGGCTGTATTTTCTGCAAGTCCTGATGCTGCCCAGAACACACGGCTACAGTTTCAAGGAGATCTGATGTGAGGTGTTCAAGCATTACTCCAAGCACTCAGAGCCCACAAAAATTTGCTACGTACCTAATAAAGATAATAGATCAAATTAAACAGTGGATTTGCTTCATGTCAAATACCAGGAGAATGAATGGTATCGACATTACATTAGCTGTAATGTGACCTTTCTCTTAAGATCTTTAATGGGCGTAATCTTCCCCCCCGAAACATTTTAAAGCTAAAACAGTTATATAAACGTGTCAGCACAGGGTTATTTCCATACCCAGAAGCTGGATCACTTGTTTGTGCAATGTTAAGAGAAACCATGATCTGTCTCTTAAAATGTAAAAATCATGACATATCTCCCTCTAAGTGACTTTAAAAAATACATCCATCCTCCTTTTGCTGATTAACATATATAGCCAGCATCCTTTCACTTCCTCTTCTGTCCAGGGGCCATCAAATTCCAGTTTTAAACACAAGCAGAGATCTATTTTTATATACCATGTTTTATGCATCTGAGTTTTGAAATTTATTCCATGTTGCTACAACATATATAGATCTGTTTTACACTAACTAATGTTCTCTCTAAATGACTGGGATTTCACTTTGCACACAAATTCTACAGAGTGAACTATATACCATACCAGACCCTTGTCTGTGGCCATCAACAGTCTACCAGTCACACAATTAAATGGACATTGATAACTGATGTATTGGTTTGATTGTCATTTATTTTTCTTTTAAATAAACTCCCTCTAAATGCAGGAAGTAGGTGTATTGGAAAACCACAGGATGTGGCTTTCCAAATGTTCTAAATAGCCCTACCTATATATTTTAAATTACCATAGAAAAACAAACAAAAACCAATAGCACAAGTAGCAGTGCAGTCGTGACTGTCATCATTTAAATTAGTTCCCTGACTTCATTACACATCCCTGGTATAATTGATGCGTTTGTGGATGTTCTGTTGTGGTGGACATGTACTGTAAGTGTCCAACCACCTGACCCTTGATATGGTTTGTAAAGATGTCCATATTGCACAGAATGAGCTTCTTGCTCACTCAAGTAATATATCTACTATACATCCCTTCAAAAGGTCAAAATCCTTAACTAGTTGACATAGTCTAGCTTCTAGGGGCAAAGGCAAACAAATAATGGTGATTTAGATGTGCGGTGGCTCGTTAGGCTACGATATGGGTAATTCCAAGTCACTTTATATTTTGCAAGTTCTCTGCGTCTATGACCGAATACTTGACACCTTTATCTTATCTTCCTCCTGAGCATCCAAAAGTGCTTTGTCTCCCCATTTCACAGACAGAAGCAAAGGGGACAGGCTGTAGCAAGAAGAGCCAGCCGCTATAGAGAAAATGTGGCGGTACCAAGGCAAATGTTAGCATCCTCAAGCAGGTGTCTTGAGCCAGCGACACTGGTGTACGGGGTCTACTGAGGGTAGAATTTGATGTTTAACTTAAGAACAACTCTCTTCAGGGCATATTTTCTAATAACCTTTAAAGGATTCCTCAGCTTGGCTCTGCCTAACTGGAGAATGGAGTTCAAAAGAAAATTCCATCCCCAAACTGGCAGCTCAATGCTCCCCCAGCGGGATTCTGGGCATACTCTTTCGTCTTGCAGCCCCTGCAGTGGGCTGGCAGCTCCCTTCGGGAGGAGGGAGACTTCTTAGCCGTGCATAGGTGGAAGGCAGAAAATGTCCTCAGCCGCCGCAGGTGCCCGGATTCAGGAAGACAGTTCTCCAAAGCCACGTTAGCTAGGCAAGAGTCCAGAGAGAACACTTTTTATTTCTCTGAATCAAGTCTTTTTCTCATTTACACAGTCTCATCATAAGAACTTTAAGCATGAAAGGAAATATGCTAAATTATTCTGAGCTGTCCGCTTGGAGTGTGGTGCAGACTTTCCCACGGTTACTGAACACAACAAAAAGACACGTCTCCAGAAGCCCTTTTCTTCTCATTCGCCCCTGTGGTTCATTCTTGGAGCAAGGTCTCTCTCCAGTTAAAGCCCCCAGTGGGTCCATGGGTCAGAGGCAGGATGGGTGGATCTGTCAGCTGCCATATTCCCGTCTCTCCTAATTCTTCACAGGAACAAAATCCCAGGTATGGGATCTGAGGTAAGAGTAGTAAAGAAAGGGGAGACAGAAGATGAGGTTTAATTCTTTAACTTTCACCTAGACACAAAGATATTCAGGTGGCCCTAAAGGATAACAGTCAGGAACGATCAGGAGATTTGGAGAAATGCAATCCCTTCAACAATCAATAAAAAAAAATGAAATGGATAAAACTGACATATTGGAGGGAAGAGTATTTATGTTGCAAGAAGATTCATCAGAAGGATCGATTAAATGATGAGCTCCCCCAGTGCAATTAAGTAATTGTTTATAGATTGCGCTTAATAGGGTATGAGAAAAGAAAAGAAAAATAAAACCACATACGATGCTAGGGTGCCAAGAGGTAATTCCTAATTGCGAGTCAAGTTAAAAAGGTAGCTCAGGCCGGGCGTGGTGGCTCACACCTGTAATCCTAGCGCTCTGGTAGGCTGAATCGGGAGGATCGCTTGAGCTCAGTAGTTCAAGACCAACCTAAGCAATAGTGAAACCCTGTCTCTCCTAAAAAATAGAAAAATTAGCTGGGCATGGTGGTGCATGCCTGTAGTCCCAGCTACTTGGGAGGCTGAGGCAGGAGGATTGTTTGAGCCCAAGAGTTCGAGGTTGCTGTGATCTAGGCTGATGCCATGGCACTCTAGCCCGGGCAACAGAGTCAGACTCTGTCTCAATTAAAAAAAAAAAAAGGCAGTTCAAACATTTCTGAAATTATACTTGGACACAATGGGAAAAATTATTCAATTTTTAAAACGTTGAATGTTTTAACCTTGCGCTTTTTTTTTTTCCATGTGGATCTATAACATTCAAAGTAGAGGCAGTGCCCTCCCTAACTTCAGTAGTCACGGCAATTTCAAAACTCATTTGTGTGTGTGTGCGTCCAGAGCTGCATCTATAAACAGGACAAAAATCTCTCCCCTCCAGCGGCTTCCAGACTAATGGGAAGGGTAGATGAATAAATAAGCTTTTTAATGATGAGGAAAAAAATTGCAATTGAGTTTGAACCAGATTCCCTGGTGGCAGAGAAAGGAAGTACCTAACTCGCCTGAAGGGAAGTGTGTGGGCGGCAGCTGACCAGAAAGCCTCAACAGGCACGAAAACGAAGAGTCCAGATGTGCAGGTCAGCCTCATGGGTTTTCTGTCTTGCTGCCTTATTTCTGGCTTTCTTTCATCCTGATCATTTTAAATCGCTGCAATCCTTGGCCTACCTACCTACCTCGAGCTAATCCTTCAGATGCTGTGTTTTGGACTCACCTCTGTTTATCTAATCCAAGGTCCCTCAGGGAAATTCAGACAATTTGCTTATAATTCTTAGCTGCTCCCTAAATTTTAGCTCTTAGAAGCTGGAACTAGGTCTAAAACATTTTGTCTATTATATAAGGTCCAAAACACTCAATACATCTTGGTTGAGTGAATCAATAAATGAACCTTCCCAGCTCAGCATAAACACATGCTTCAAAGAACTTAGCTGCCAGCCAGTCGTTGAACTGTTATAAAACAACTAGGCACCAGGGGCCCCATAAATGCAAGAATGAATTACCTTTCGGACCATTTGTACAAAGTCCTTGGAGTTCTGAGGTGACAGGCCCTGAAGTTGGCAGGTACATGCTTCAAGGGAAGATGCGTGGGCCACAATCAGAATGTTATTTCCTGGGGGAAAAAAAGCAAGGAATGGGAAGATTGTTTCTATAGAGACATATGTAATAAATACTGGAAGCTAACTAAGTGCTCTGGAGAGGGGCAGACATATGTAAGAAGACAACTTGCCCAAATAATATTTGGAAAATGCTTTGTTATTGTTAAGGCAGCCTAATGCTTTTTTAAAGAAACTTTTTATCTTAAAGTAATTATAAATTTATGAGAGGTTACACACACACACACACACACACACACATGCACACACCCCAGGGAGGTGGCATGCACCCTTCACCCAGCCTCCCCCAATGGTAACATCTTGCATAACTATGGCATACTATCAAACCCAGGGAATGGAGACTGGTACAACCCACACAGCTTACTCAGATTTCAACAGATGTACAAGCACTCCTTTTGTATATGTGAGTATACAGTTCTATGCAATTCTATCTCATGTGTAGATTTGTGTAACCACCACTACAATCCAGATACAGAACTATTCTGTGTTCACAGGGCTCTCTGTGCCACCCCTTCTAATATAGTTTCAAATGTTGCCACTGTTGAATTGTGAGAATTTGAAACTTTCTAGCTGACAGAACATGTTGAGTACCTATACGCTCGTGTCTCAGAGTGATAATTGGAAGGTGGGAATTATCCGTAATTATGTTCCTATGGCTATCTACTGTTACTATGTTTGTGTATATAATTCTGTCTTTGCCCTATGAATATAAATATTTTAACTTTAAAAAAAGGATATTGAGAATGTGCATACTCTTATGCAATCTGCCTTTTTCACTAAAAAACGTACAGTCATACATATCATTAAATATTTGAGCTCAAGGATTAGGAAATTCAATAGCAAAAAGACTTGAGCTTTAGAGAACACTGCTCTTGGTTGGCGATAGCAGGGACAGTAGGTGTATCTGTGTAGGTGTGTTTGTGTAGATGTGTTTGTGTGTGGGTGTCTGTGCTCCTGCATCGATTACAGGAAAAACAGTGGTATGCTAGAGAACTTTTGGAAATTGAAAGAGGAAATCTCCTTCATAGGATGCAAGATGAAAAGCTGTAATGCAGACTCTATGTTATTAAATACAGTGACTAAGTCTTGTGTATTCTTCTGAAATATCTACCATTTTAGGTACTCAGAGAATATTACAAATTCAATGTGAAAGTATCTGGAAGAGAGTCTGGAAATATATTTCTTTCCTATTAAGCAAGTTTGCCAAAGCAAATCGAAACGTTCTGAATAGCCTATTAAGCATGATGGAGAAATGATCACATAGTTAAACATGGAGTCCAAGATACTACCACCTACCTTTACTTTTACATTCACTTATTATTTCTTTTGTTACTTGGAAACTTCTACTGATATAAGTGTCATAGGATTCTGAAACCACTAATTTGCTGACTGGGATGTGAGGTCTGTAATAGAAAAATGAACAAAGGAAATGAAAACATTTTGATCTAGAGACAAAGAAGGACATCACTCTAAACATTTATTTCAACACCTTTCTGAAGTCCTAACATATCTGTTAATTCATTTCTCTAGAAAATAGGGAGGTATAGGGAAAAGTGTTTCCACTATATTGAAGTGTACAGACACAAAGGCTGTATGTATGGCGTCACAGTGTCTAGCTGAAAAATGAGACACTCGGTGCATGTTTCACTCACAGGATAACATATAGCCATTTATTGGCGGTCCTAGTCACACAGCTATGACAGCAAAGCAGAGATCAGACCTCTCTACCTACTTAGATCAGCAGGGATCTCCCAGGTCTCTTAGTAGGAGCCTTACATACTATATGCAAGGATAGGTTTTAAAAACAGACATTAAGTCCATCTGATTTGTGAGCTTACACAATTTTCACAAGTTTTTTTTTTTTTTTTTAAATAGAGACAGGGTCTCCCTCTTGCTCAGGCTGCTCTAGAACTCCTGACCTAAAGTGATCCTCCCGCCTCGGCCTCCCAGAGTGCTAGGATTACAGGCGTGAGCCACCACAGCCAGACAATTTTCACCAGTCTTTTCCTTTTCTTTCTCTCTTATTTTGAACTCAAAATACACCTGGCACTAGGAGAATCTCAGGGGACATAAAGATGGAGAGTCCAGTTTCCGTGCTTGAGGAGCTGTCTGCATGTGGAAGGGCTGGGGACTCTATTAATGTAAACGATAATTATGACACAATCTCCAAACAAGGGAGCATAAGAGGACGATCAAAGTGGAGCCTCCCGTCCTGGTGACCCTGCACGTCTTCAAACCCAGTCACCAACGCCCGCAGGGCTCAGCCTGCTTCTACCCCCTTTAACTGTTGAGTATCTTTGTGGTTGCTGGTCCACAAGATGTTTCTCTTGTTTCTGAGTACAACTATGTCGTTTCACTTTTCTGTTTGCTTATTTTGTCTTTCATTTCTGGGCGTTTACTGCATGGCAGAGGTGGCAGTGAGTTCTTTTTTTTTTGAGACAGAGTCTCACTCTGTTGCCCGGGCTACAGTGAGTGCCGTGGAGTCAGCCTAGCTCACGGCAACCTCAAACTCCTGGGCTCAAGCGATCCTCCTGCCTCAGCCTCCCAAGTAGCTGGGACTACAGGCATGCGCCACCATGCTCGGCTAATTTTTTCTATATATTTTTAGTTGGCCAATTAATTTCTTTCTATTTTTAGTAGAGACGGGCTCTCGCTCTTGCTCAGGCTGGTTTCGAACTCCTGACCTTGAGCGATCCACCTGCCTTGGCCTCCCAGAGTGCTAGGATTACAGGCGTGAGCCACCGCGCCCGGCCGGCAGTGAGTTCTTAAAGAGAATTCACACATGGCATCTTAATGATAACACATTAGTATTGCTACTATCAGTGCTAAAAATATTTACCAAGAGGTTCCCATGTGTCAGGCTCTATGCAAGTGTCCTACTTGCATTCTTTCAGTATAATCCTCCCTGCAGCCCTTTCGTAAATCCCAAGTTTATGGATGACAAAACGGAAGCTCAGAGAGGCTGCAGCTCACTTGCCCATGCTCACACCACGAGCAACTCTTAGTGCCTGGAATTGAACTTGGGTCTGAGATCTGATCTGTGAGCTTATCCCTCACCCTGGGCAGCTCTTCACCATCTCCCAGGAGGCTCCCAGGCACAGTGACAAAAGGCCACTCTGTATGGTCCATGGACTCATTGCAAGGGCAAGACCACATTGCAATGCGTGAGATTTATGTGACTGAAGAATGGGATAGATGCTGGGATGTGGTTCCTTCTGATCAGTTCTTGCGTTTGGCTTCTCCCAGCACCTTGAAGTTGAACCTATGAATGGCTCCAGTGTCTCACTGGCCCTCGCGGGCATGAGGCAGAGTCAAAGCCTTCTTGCCTCCGTTAGCAGGACTTGTCATGCTGCTAGCCAACCTGCAGGGCCCTTGTACTGCCCTCAGAGTCAGGTGGGCTTCCTAGTGCCCACTAGACCTGGAACCCAGTGTTCTGGGTTCTCAGGTGGCACCTCCAGAACAGTGTCCTCTCTGGCGCACTCTCTGCTCCCCAATCTGCTTTGGTCCAGGCTGTAGCTCAGGCCTCTGCCTTGAGCTCCACACCAAAGTCTGATTAATTATCCCTCTACTGCTCCAGATCCATGCCCACCCCCCCAAGTCTGTCTCCACCCAGTCAGGGCCCTATTCTGAAGCCTTGCCCAGTTGGTCTGTATTTTGTTTTTTTCGGTCTTGCTCCTTCCAGCTCAGCTCCCCAAGACTGGGGCTGCTTTTCACCCCCAGCCTTGAGGCTGGTCTTACTGTGGATGATGCTTACATATTAATCACCAGCCTGGTTAGTTTCCCTAACTTGGCTTCCTGTCCCACCTCTATCCTGTTCTCTGTCCACCCCTGCTGCAAGGATGCAGGGCTTTCTAAGCAGGGTTTGCCTGACTCACAGTACCCTGGCTCTCAGGGATTGCCCTTCTGCCTGGCACCATGTGTCTTCAATCCTTTGGGCACCACTTACTTGCTTCAAAAGGCCTGTTCATTTGGCATCATTAATTTCATGGGGAGTCGAACTCTAGGGCTATACCTCTCACATGCTTTAACTTTGGCTTTCTCAATTAATTTATAGAATTAGAGGCTTCAGCTTCTCCCCCAACTCCCTCACCAAATATTTAATAGGAAATGGTTGAATTGAATTTTGATTTGCTGGAAAGGAAAAGAAAATCTGGAATGAGGCCTGTGTCCCAAACTCCAGGTTCCCCCATCATCCTTCTGCTTGCACTGCTGGTGGGTGTGAGTCTGTGTGCACTGAAAGCCTTGGCTGGAATGATCTGGAGACCTTTGTAAGTCAGCCTGGGAAGCAGTGCAGAACACACCTAAGGGGGAAACTGCAGACACAGTTGGTCCAAGTTGGCCTGGGTGGGGCTGGTGGTGAGTGAAGAAAGTCACTTCATCGATGTTGGCAGCAACTCCCCCTCTATCCGGGCCAGAGGGATGATGTCTGTTGGCATGGGGACAACAATTTATTGCTATTTCCCCATAAAGAACAGAAAAATAGTGGCCGTAGGGGGATAGAACAAAATGTGACATGTTTTAGTAGGGGATCTTATTGATTCATTTAATTTTATTTTTGAGGAATGCTAATTCCCTTAAGATAAGAAAAAGTAACACACAATTAATTAGAGGGGTTATCTGAGGTCTTATTTGCAGAGCAAAAAAATGAGTATGGAAAAAAAGATATTCTCGCCTACCTTGGTCAGAAATGCATGCTGCTTCATACGTGGTTTGGGTAGGTATGTGAAATAAAAGGTCAACAGCATCACAAGGAAGTCAGTTCTGCTTATATTGGCCACTTGTTTTAAATTCTGCCCTAAGAAATATGAACTTAATTCCCCACTATAATTGTTGTGACTATCTGTTCCTCCTCAAAGAGATTTTACAAGTGCCTGAGTGGAGTTTTGATAGTTAGTATAATTATATTATTAGTGGATAATTCTTAATTATTCACCTGTGAGCAATCTACCACCACTTTTTGAAAATCCCAGCACAGACAGGTGGGTCTAATTAAAAAAGCAAAGGAATAGGAAGGAGACCACTGCCAAGCACATTATATTAATACCATGACTGACATGCAGAAAGTGACCAATAAAAGTTAGCGCTTATTATTACAATGTGTGGTCACTCAATGTAGTTATAACTTTAGGCAAGCCACTTGAACTTTCTCCTATATGAAAATGGCTTGCCTGTATTCTGGGGTTATAGCAATAATAAATGAAGATAATAAAGAGAATTAAAAATGCTTTAAAAAATTAAAAGTGAAAATCCAAGGCAAGACATCGTCCTCTTCCTCATCTCCGAGCAAGCTTCTCAACTGCATCATCCTTAGCAGGTGATTATTCTTGGAAGATAAAATAGTTGTATTATTACACTGAACTAGATATAATAAAAGCCAGGAAAATCCAACACAGGAGGTTGGGGGTTGGTTGTCTAATTCACACTAATGCCCAATACACAGGGATGCTGGATTTTCTCCAGTTTTGGTTTCCCAAATTGTAGCTTGACTTCCACCAACATGGACAACTGCCCATAGCCGATGTCTGTCCCTTCATCTCCTTCGTGAACTTGGCCTGGTGATGGTGTAGAAAGTATTTCCACATTGGCCTCCGGACATAGTGGTTTCCAAGGGTTACCTGTAGGTTGTATCAACACTCAGGTTGGCTGCAGCTAACTCTGACGGAGGTATCCACGCAGGTAATGTGTTCCCGGCAACCCATTTCGTCCACTCAAATAAGCCAGGCTCTACACGGATCTTCAAGTGATTTTCTTGTTGTAAACCTTAGAGGTAAAATAAAACAAAGATGAAGGAAGTGCTGCTATAGTAAAAATAAATTATAGGCCAGATTGTTACAAAAATGCCAATAAGTCAGCTGCTCTCCTTCCTACAGGCTGCTATATACAGATAAAGGAAAGTGGAAGCACGTGGGTTTGGACAAGGGTTTTTAATTTTTTTGTGTTACAAACACATGAGTTTAATATTCTTGCCATCCCCCCAGGATGTATGCTGACTTTACGTGGATTCTGATTTAAGGAAAAAGAACCCCACCAATTATTATCCATATAATTTCTTCAATTCTGTGACTATTATATTCCTCTTTTTAAAGTAAATTCTATGATTGTCCTACCAGAAAACTTCAGATATTCTCTTAGCATCCACTACATTACAACAGCTTACATTATATTTGAATATCATGTAAATTATTCATTTTCTCTATCAGAAAATCGAGTGTTGACTATCTGCAAGTACCAGTGCACAAACCCTGTGTTTTACTGTCGTGTAAAGACCCTCAGAGTAGCACTCGTCCCTGCTTAGCTCTCTTTATAGTTTATAGTCCAGTTTTCCTGTGCAAATTTAATACATAAATGCCTTCTGGTAGTGAAGAGAAGGTTTACTTAAGGTTAACGAATAGAAGACTCAAATATAGCACCGGGTTCTTTGTTGGCTTGTCTAGTCCTGGCTCACTCGCTATGTGGTGCAAGTAAACAGTCCAACTGTTTCTGTTAGTTTTCCCTCCTGTGAAATGAGAATAGAGAGATACCTGTATTCATACTTCCACAGATTTTAGGGTGAAAGTTGAATATCTTTATAGCAATGATGCTTTTAAAGTCTTTCTAATTAACTGAAGAAATAAAAATGATTAAGATTTGAGATTTTCTTGGACATTGGAGATCCTAGTAAAAAAAAACCCCAAAACAAAAATAGATTTGAGACTTTTAGCTGGGTGTGATTATAGGCTCCCGCCTATAATCCCAACACTTTGGGAGGCTGAGGTGGGGGTTTGCTTGAAGCCACGAGTTCAAGACCAGCCTGGACAATATATTGAGACCCACATCTCTCCAAAAAAAAAATTTTTTTTTAAAATTAGCCCGTTGTGGTGGTGCAAGCCTGTAGTCCTAGCTACTTGGGAGGCTGAGGCAGGAAGATCTCTCGAGCCCAGGATTTTGAGGCTGCAGTGAGCTATGACTGCACTCCAGCCTGGGTGACAGAGTGAGAGCCTGTCTCTAAAAATAATTAGTTAAAAAGAAAAGATTTGAGACTTAAAAGACTACCATTGCTACTGAAAACAAGAGACAAACAACCAATCTAAAAAGGCAAAAATTATTTGACTATTTTAAGTGCAAAGAAAGGATCACGCTCCACAAGCTCTAAATATTTTGCAAGCCTATGATTCATCCAGCCTTGAATTCTCAAGAAAAACATTATTATTAATAATATAATGCCTTTTATTTCGCTTAGGCTGCCTGAGTATGATTTTGTAACTTGTGCAAGATCATCTTCTGAAAAAGAATCCTTGCTAAAAATTCCAGATTGAAACCTTTCCATTGGCTAAAGCCCCACGACTCTAAGATAATTCAGGTGTAGGGCTACCTAGAGACAGGGGTGTGGACTATTCGACCTTCATCAACCCAAGAGCCTTATACCTTTCAAAATATTGTGTGCAGTCTGAACGCAGCGTAGGGATGGGGAACAATAGACGTGATCAATAGCCGTGTGACTCTCTAACAAGGCTTCACCTGCAAACAAAACCGAAGAAGAATCAGTCTGACAGATTTGCTCAGCTCAGCTCCATACTCAGCGTGAGGGGCCAAGCAGACTCCATGGACCCCTTGTTCCTAGCTGGGGCTCACGTGGAGCCAGGGGTTTCAGCTTTGTTTCTGACAGATCCCGGTACCAGTGTTCCTCCGGAAGAGGGCAAGTGACAGACAGAGGGCAAGTGACAGTAAAAAGCAGTAAAACACCCACCTAGGAGAAACCCAGGAATATAGGACAATGCTGTGACTTCAAGTTTGTGATAGAGGTGAGAAGGTTTATATTACGAAAATTAGGCCTTGTTTTAATTTTATTCTGTGCTAACCAAAATCTCAACATATATTCTTAGACACCAGAGATAAATCCCAACACCTGATAATTTAACCCTTCCCTCCTGGAATCCACTTCTTCTCTCCAGTGGATAAAGTCCCAACACCTCAATGTGGTAGTCAAGGTCTTCCGGGAACTTCTCTTTCTCCATCTTTCCAACCTCATCACTTGCCCTGCCTCACAATTTATACCCTAGAAACAAGGCCTCTTGTTTCCACTGTGGATGTTTGATGCTGTTTCTTACTTCTGTGACTTTGTGTGTGTGGTCTTTCCCCCTGAGAATGTCCTCTTCTCCCTCCTGCTCTGTCTCTGACAGTAACTTCCACTTCAGCTCCCAGCGTACTTTGCTTCTCCTCTAAGATTTTTTTGCTGCTCCCATAATACTCTGTGCATGGCTCTGTTATTTAGTATAACGTTGTATGATATTTGTCCATGCATGAGTTTGTTTTCCTGAGGGTAGGGTCTCACACCTATGTCCCCAACACCATAGCCCAGTACCTTGCACAAAGTAAATAATCAATATCTGTGAAATGACTGGAAAGGACAAGGTACCATCTCTGTGTAGCAGGTATGCAATGAGCTTGCAAAGAACTGGACATCTTCCAAGTATCGATTGGCTTCTATAGATTCAGCCACTCCAGGGCTCCCTGCTCCTGACTCCCGCCCTCTTCCTATAGCCATGTAGCCAAGGCTGCTGTCTTGAACTAGAAGCTGACCTGTCTGCTACACCAGTGACCTAAGTAACCCAAGCCTGACCTCTCCCATCGCTGGGTCATATGCTCCTCAATAGGGACCACCTCTCATTCTTAAGCCAAGCCAGGGCTGAGCCCAGTGTCCCAAACCTAATGGTTGTATAATAAATCCCTTTTAACTTGCAGAAATACATTACTTGCAGGGAAGTTATAGAAGCCCCCAGGAAGTGTACTGCATACCCACTGGCACCAGTCTTTTGAAGAAGCAGCCAGGAAATGCCACACAGTCATTCCAGGACACTCACCCACTAGTCTTGCTTGCATACATCCGAAGACGGTGATTGGAGCATCTTTCTCGTAATCCCGGAAACCACCACTCCGTGGAGGCAAGCTATGAGGCATGTTCAGGTTGGTGCGTATATAGCGGCCTGGAGAAAGAAATGTTCAGATAAAGGCCACGTGAGTTTCTTGTTTCCTTGGGGCTTCCCTTACTGATCCTGACACTCTCTCCCCAACAATTCCTCCTTGGCCAAACTGAACTCGTGGGAGCTGATGGAAAATATCAAGGCTGACACTTTCCTCCAGAGAGTGATTTGGAATTTGCTTCTCATTCTGCCGATAAAAATGACAAGAGATAGTTTCTGAGTGAAAGTAATAACCAGACACCCTAAAGCAGGTGGGATTCTCTGATTAGGCGAGCCTCCCTATCTTAAAATGCCATTCAAATGAAAATGGAACCGAATGAGCCGGGGTGATTTAATGAGGGGAACTCTGGCCATGGAATCAGGGCATGTCTCTGCTGCTGACTTTCCTTATGACCTAGGGCAAGACATCTGCCATCTTTGGCCCCTGGTGCCCCAGTTTATAGGATGGTGACAAGAAAACTTACCTCTTTCTTAAAGCTCAAAGACAATCAGTAAGGACTTATAGATCACAGACATTTTCTATAGCACGAACCATGAAAGACTCCATTTGGACAAATATAGCTTGGCTGCGCCCCCTTGGGGCCACGATGGGTATGCCAGTGCCGAGCAGGCCTGCCAATGACTCACCTTTGGCATCAAAGCACTGGGACAGCCAGTACTTCCCAAACACGACATCCATCCTCTCACCGTGCCGACACACAAAGAGGCATCGCTTTTGAGGGCCAGGCTGGCTGTTGACCCTCAGAGGCTGTGGAGAAAGAAAGGCTATTGGTGAGGAAACACATGGCAAAGTAGACACGTCCTGGAGCCAGGTGCCAGGTGAACCGAGCTCCAGTACAAGTTCCGCTGAGGTATGACTCAGACAAGCCTCTTAACTGCCTTGGATTTAGGTTGGCCTCTCTGCAAAATGAGGATAGTAAGACTCATCCTACAGACCTTACAAGTCGTTCTGAGGCTCAAACGAGGTAAATAGCAGGTGCTTTGTAAAATAAGAAGGGTTATGAAGATGCTGCTGCCGCTGTTAGTGGGAGTAGCATTTGGCCATTACGGAAACATGAGGCCCAGCTGAAGTTACAGCTCAGAGGTACGACCAGTCACTAACGTGGAGGTAGCCATCTAGTGGGCCAGCTTCCTCCTCAAAAGGGATGCTTCCTCAACTTCCTCAGGAGGCGAGGACTTCTACTATCACAAATGTGCCTGCCCCACCTCGAAAGTGGTGCTCAGACTATGTGGTTCTCATGGTCTACTCCCGCAGTGAGGCCCCGTTTTGCTTATTCTCATCACCGCGTGGGTTCTGTTGTCTGACTATGTGCATGTTCAGGGAGGAAAACGCTACCTCTGCATGACAAGATAGACAAGCCTAGTCAACGGCATGTCCAGATGACTTTGGTTTCTGTAACTGCTGGGTGGAACCTTTGCGTGTTTCTGCCTTCCTTCTTTCTGATGCAATCAGCTGTTCCCAGTTTCCTCAGTGCTGCCAGGTTCACGGTGGCCAGCACTTGACCTTGCTTCTGGTTGCCCTGACACGGTTAATACGTGGAACGGTGGCATGGTCTTTCCCATTTCTTTCCCTACTGTTGCCTAATTCAAAACCTGGGCTCCAGCCAAAGTGGTCTCTACTCTCTTGACCCTCAACATGCTTGAACTTTCAACTCGCTTTTGTCTGCACTATTCAATAGCTACTGCCCCTCTCCTCCCGTCTCCAACCTTTCTTGGACAGGCTCACATATACTGAGCACTCACTGTATGCCAGTTTCTGGCCTAAGAGCTTTATTTTATTATTTTCTTTAATCTTCACAATGAATTTACCAAATAGATACAACTGTGGGCATTATTCCTACTTTAGAGATAAACTCTCCCTTCCTCTCTCTCAGCAACAACCTTCCCTACTCGCCTGGACTCAAATGCTGGCGGTGGTTGTTGGTACCACACAGCTGACCCTTCCTAGCTTTGAATTACTGTTATCTTCTAAAATCTCATGTACTTTCTCTCCAAGAGATCAGGGACCCTGTGGGGACAGCCAGGGCAATGTCTCATGGTTAATAAAGAGGTTCTCAGTGACTCCTGATTAGAGGTGAGGAGGTGGCCCTGGTGACCCACCTACCTGCATGGGCTGGCAGATGATGGTCAGGGGCGTTGTCTCCCCCAGTCCCTGGTCCTCGTACTGCCGCCTCTCCAAGACTCCATCCCCAAACGTGAGAGGGTTGGACGATGACGTATTTAAGATTGAGTACGAACTGCAATGGAAGACAGGGAAGATGATAACTGCTTTGGCCAGGAGGCATCGGCACTTTGTCCAGGGCTCAACAAGAGCATGGGGATCAGCACGGGACACTCTCTGGGTAGCGCAATGGTGGGGAAGGCTGAACAGACGCTCTATTCCTGGAGGAGCATCTTGTTTTCTGCTGAATTCTTGCAGTGAATAAATCAGGGGTAGAAGGACAGATGCATTCACCCCTCCGGGCAGGGATGGGGCCCAATGGTTTTGTGCTCATTACGATGCCGCAAGCGTGGTTGGCACCAAAGGCATGTTAAAGAATAATGAGGTATCAATTATGTACCATTGTTTGCAGCTATTTTTCTGGCTCAAAAGAAATAAACAATCCCTGTTGTCTTTAATATTTTCCATGGTAATTTCCATCTGATGTGAAGAATGTATGGGGATTTTTAGCATCTCCACCACTTTGCCCACAGGTCCTAATGGTCCAGGAAACTTCACGGCCACTGTCCTCTATTCTACCCTCTTCAGCCCCCAACCCTACCCCTACCTCAAGAATACCTCCAACAGGACGATTAGAGACCGAATAATTTCAGAGGAGACTGTTCTCACCAGATGTTTAGAGCTGTGAGCCAAGAACTCTCATTTCTGAGTGTGACTACAGAAGCCCAAAAGAGGTCTCCCTGAAAGGAAGTCAGGCAAAGCATGCCAAGTTTAAACTACTGTGAATAGTAAGACCTCCACAAAGCTTCATCTAATAAACATTGCCATTTAAATACGGTAGTTAGGCAAATCCAACAGACATCTCGCTCTGTATCGCTGGA
Source organism: Lepilemur ruficaudatus (assembly GCA_963574885.1). NCBI lineage: Eukaryota > Metazoa > Chordata > Mammalia > Primates > Lepilemuridae > Lepilemur > Lepilemur ruficaudatus. The sequence continues at coordinate 7,917 of CAUYRT010086649.1, read as the reverse complement.
TGGAGGCACGGGGCAGGGTAGCATGTAAGTTTTGGATGTCTTGCTTCCGTACCACTTGGGGAGCCACACCCCCATTTGCCCAGTACAGCACTGGTTTGTGTCTGTTACACAAACCAGCAACTTGTCCAGGTTAGCACCTGTTCTGGATTATTCCTTTTAAACACAGCATTATTATTAGAATTTTATTTTTAAAAAGAACTTTTTATGTTCAACAGCATAATAAAGCTAACCAATTGTTAGTATACTTTTTTGAAAAAATTATACAATTTTAATATTTTAGCACCCCTTTCACTCTCAGAAGTGGCCCTTTTTTGACTGCAAATAAATTGATAGACTCATTTTACTTAAGAACAATGGTCTCAGACCATTGAAAAAGTGATTTTCAGCCCTTGCATACATCAGAATCACCAGGGGGCCTTTAAAAGCCACTCCTGCCTGGGCCCTCCTCCTCACAGGTGGTGATCGTGACTCAGTTGCTGTGGGGCAGCACCCGGGAACCTACAGTCTAACAGAGCCGCATCAGAACGTCTGACGTGCAGCCCAGTGAAACCTGTTATGGTAATATTTAAGTAACTGTAGCCCAAAGAAATCTTACGCTACTCACACAGTCTAATAGACCAGCCGTTCTCTTTTATTTTAAACCGAGACCTTCCCAAACATCACACAGTTAAAGAAAATTCAGTCTTACTGTCTGACTCATCAAAGCTTCGGGGCCTAAAGTGTCTGACTACCTGGAATCGTGCTGACATCTTGCCTGTGCGTGTCTCTTCATTTCTTTATTGCAGCTGTGAAGATAAAGATAGGATCCCTTCTCTCCCTCCTCAAGCTCATGGTGGCAAGGAGAATGGCAGCCTCCTTCCCTTCTTAACTGTCATCGTCATCAAAGGACCTGACTCACTCTGAGACAGCTTGGTGGCTGTCAGTCCCAGTAAGACAATAGTCAGATGCTTTATACTGAGAACAGCGATGGGAGGAAGCCGGGCCTGACACCTAGAACGTTTTCTCAAGCACCGTTGTCTCCTCTCTAGGACACACCAGGCCTATTAAGCCCAGAGGGGTCAGGCAGCTCACTCTGTTTCAGAGGACGCAATGGGGCTTCATCAACTGACACATACCTAGGGATGCTCAGAACCAGGCAAGACACTCCCGTACAGGTGGCTAGACAATATTTCCCTAGAAAGAACTCAGAGAACTGAGCAGCACAGGGTAGGGAGGGTTGAGAAAGGTCACTGGCCCCAAATCCCTGAGTGTCACCTGGATCCCCTCCACACCCTCCCATCAAGCCAGCCAGGCCATGCCTGAGCACCCCCATGGCTCCGCCTCCTGATGTCTATCTTTGATTAGGACTGAGAGAAGGTCTGACTTACAGGGAAGCTGGGCTCTACCTCCTTGACTTATTTCTGCCTCTGAGGTTAAACAGGAAAGCGCAGCGCATCTATAGGATCGCTTTTGTGGAAGAGACATTGGCTTCAATGAACATGTAAGCAAGGACTGGTAAACACGAGATAGAAAAAAAGATAATCATAATGTGAATGGCTCCTTTATATATGCCTGACCGATCCACGTAACGCTGGGCCTTGCGAGGTAAGTGTGATTATCAGCTGCACGTTCTAGATAAGCAAACAGGTTCAGAGGGGGATATAACTTGGCCAAGATGACACAGCTGGTAAGTGGGAGAGTTAGGATTTGAATCCAAGACTATTAGAATCAAAATTTAAATCCTTTTTTTTTTTTTAGGAGACCGGGTCTTGCTCTGTTGCCCAGGCTAGAGTGCAGTGGCATCATCATAGCTCACTGCAACCTCAAACCCCTGGGCTTGAGCGATCCTCCTGCCTCTGCCTCCCGAGTAGCTGGGACTACAGGTGCGTGCTACCACACCCAGCTAACAAAACTCAAATTCTTAACTGCAATGTCCCAATGACTAACATTAGTATTTCCCTACTCTCTGCAGTGCTGGCTGTGGAAGCTGATAGTTTAATTTCATACGTGGTACCCAGGGAAATAACATCACTAGTAATTTCTGAGAAAAAAAGGAAATGACATACAGACTGAAGTCACTTAGGTTCACCCACGCTTCAGCCAGAGCTCTAACTCAGGGCAGAGTGGGTTTGAATGAAGTGACCCTAAGCGGGTTGGCAGTGCTTCTCATGCACACTCTTCTCCCACGTGTAGCCCTACTTTTAAGAAAGAGATCTGGGAGCTGTGCTTTACTGGGCAGTCTTTTAGTTCTCAGTTTATTCGTGTATATTTTGCTTTACTTGGTGTTTTCATAAGGATAAAATAGCGACTTTGGAAACCCAACTTAGGTATTTTGATCTTCAGAAACATTTTTGAAAAGGCAAAGTTTGGGGAACATGAGGCAGCTTTGACACTAATTTTGTGCCACCAAATGCTGGATGTTCACTGGCTGGGGTGGGGGGGGGGAGTAGAGGAGGAGCAGAAGGAATTGCTGGGTGGGCTTATTCAGGAAGAAAATATTCTTTCCCATCTTTGGGCTTGTGGTTTGTCTGTTTGTTGCTCACCAGGGCAGGGGACCTTCTTTTCTTTTCTCCCTCTGGGCAAAACACTTGCCGAAATCGCCCCTCTCTGCTTCTCTTTTATGGTGGCAGTACCAACGTGAGCCACGAAGCAGCTGGTGCTCAGGGCCTCTGCATCACAGCCCTGTTGCCACATGGCAGAAACAAGAGTGCAGCAAACAAGGCGGCGGCACACCCTGGCTAGATGCCCGAGTGTGTCAGGGAAGCGCTGGCTTTGAGCTGCTTGGATTAAGAACGAGAAGGTGTCTTTTGTTCCTATTTTCTCTATTTGGACAAAGCCAGACAGACAACAGAGGCCACTCTGAACATGGGACCATAAGAAAGGGATGGGGGAAAAACAGTAACAAGCGATGGGTGGAAAGTTATGACCCTGGGGAAGCAACGTACCCTTTCTGGGTTCTGGCAGTTGTCATTGCCTTAGACACGGTCTCCGTTGTCTAGGCACACATGTGCTGCATCTGAGGACTTGCTCAGGGTCACCTAGCAAGTGAGGGGTACAGTTAGGGCTCCTGACCCTTGAAGCCACTTCCACTGTTGGTCTGGCTGGCATAGTGGGAATCTGCTCCACTGCTCTAGAGGGTCAGACCACCCTGAGGAATGACCCAGGACGAGGTGGACAGAAGCCCCAAAGCAGTGAAGACATAGCACTGAGAGGACACCATGCTTCAGCCAGAAGAACTGGACCTCCAAGCAGCCTCGGTTGAGTCTCCCATCGAGAACTGAGGCAGACAGGTACATCAAAGGGGGAGGGCAGAGTGAGGCAGAGCAATCCGTTTCACATTTTGTCCATGCCTCAAGTCAGCTCCTTTCTGGGAAGTCTGGAAGTCATAGAGCCTTCTTCCTCTCAGACTCCATTTCCTGTTATTGGGGCACTGTGTGTCTAGGATCAAGTGCATTTCCACCACCTCTTCAAAGTTTGCCATAGCAATGTTCTCCAAAAAGCAGTGGGCAAATCTTGGAGTCTGCTTACCCGTGAAATATCCAGGTGCTGCATTCGTCAGCCTTGGTGATGTAATTCTCAGGCAGGAGTCCAGAGCAGCCGGTGGTTAAGGACGTGCCATAGATCCAGCCCTCACTGGTGCTGGTCTGCTCCATTGGAGACATGAAGATGAAGTCCCCGGGGACCAGTTCCAGCTCGTCATCATTCTGTGGGGTGTAGGGGTAGATCACCTGTAATGTCTGCAAAAGGAAGACAAGATGAGTGAGCCCCATGCCTGGGACTGTGTGTTCCGCATTAACGCCGCACGCCTCCAGACGGCGCCATGCGCACAGGCCCCTGAAGCCCACAGGCTCTGAGCAGATTTGGATGCTGATCAGAGAGCTCTTCTCTCTTCAGGGTATTGTGCCTGCTGGTATGGATGGTTCCAGACTTTGCTTCAGGCACGGCTTCACTTCCCATCAGTATTCAAATATGGTTTTTGGAAATTCAGTGGAAAAACTGTCAGCTCTCTGGTGAATTGCTATATGAGTGGACTTAGGCCTAGTAGTCCCATTCCGTCTGCTGGGGTGGCACCATAATAGACACTTGACACCCAGCTCCGTATGGGGGTTACAGAAGGCCAAGTAGAGTGACCCTCCTACAGGAAGGGTTGGGGAATGAAGTATTCCCCTTTCTATGTAACTTAGCTGTTGAAATAAGACATGGTCCCTGCCTTCAAAGACCTTTCTTTAAACCTATGCAGTTTTAACAAAGACCCTGAAAGAAAAAATACGTCTTTCATAGACATCAGTGGGTATGTCAGCATGTAACCAGCTTTAAGCAGTGAACAGAGAATGGATTCCTTCTATGGCCTCAGAAAAAGCTCCTTGGGCCAACCACAGGCCATGCCACTTGGCTGATTTATTCCACTTGTGTGTGTGTCCCTTTCCTGGTATATAGAAACATCATAAGTATAGGCATGAAGGTACTTTAGAAGACATTTATTTCACCATTTTTTGTTATGAGCAGCAGGTGACCTCTCCTTAGTAAGGAAGATATTTCGTATCCTATTTGTTTCACAAGGAACTGTGAGAAGGAGAATGCTTTAATAGCTTTTTCTAAGGTTCCAAAGCCATTAGTTGGAGGCTAAATATTCTGGCTCCCACTTTCAGATTTTTAACTTTGTTTGGCCTCACTTTTCCCATCTGCCACATAATACCTAGACTATAAAAGTTAAATTGGACAATCTGAGAAAAGGCCTTAGGACAGATCCTTGTACACAGAAGGGGCATAATTATTCCTACTGAACCATGGCACCCAATCCCCCATATGATGTCCTTCCTTCCAGCGGCCCTGACCCTGGACGCTGTGCTGGGTAAGTCTGTGAGCTACCCAGCTTGCCGGTGTCAAGGTGACACACCAGAACATGCTGGAAAGAGAGAATGTCCTTCTGGAAATCTCTAATGAAAGCAGCCAGTAAAAGTGTGATTCTTTCTTCTCAGAGGATAAAACTGATAACGCACAGAACTTGTTTGCACCACTGGATTTCTGATTTCCCTTTTCTAAAGCAGGGCACCTGTTTCTTTCCCTAATTCTGACTCCAGCATCTCTCAGTTCCAGATCTTCCTGTTCTCTGATCGCCTCCTCACTTCTGTCCCTCTGCCTCATACGTACTCTAACCACCTTTCCAAACAAGCCAGGAAGGTTTTCTGCAGGACCGTTCAAACAGCTTAAAGAGCACAACAACAACAAAAAAACGTCACGTGAAATCTTGCAATCTCTAAGCTGGGTGTGTGATGTTCCATGAAAAGGAATGTTCTTTTTCCTGGAACAAGGTGGAGAAAGGCACTGAGTTGTAGGGACACGAGCCTAAACTCGAGTTCCTCAGATACCCAAGCAGAGCATGGTCTTGGCTCGTGATGCCTTTGGCCCAGGAGCGCCTTTCCCTTGAGAAACTCAACGCAGCTCCAGAGAACTCCTGCTTCATCCCAACACATAGCAGAAATGAGCATTCCAGCTCTAGGGTATCCCCAGGGAAACCGAGGCACAGCAAAGGTTGGAGACACTATGTCTTAGGCAGAGAGTAGTTGGACAATAAGTGGCTTTGATTCATTGAATTAACAATAAAAGGATTTAGGTATTGTAACAAATTTGAAATTATACAGACACATGCCTAGCTTATATTACATTATACTCATTCTTTTGTTTTATGCTTGGCATGTACTTTTAAGAATTCTCCAGTGTATCTCAGGTATGTTTCTGCTCCCTTACTACACTGGGTCTGAACTTAAAGTTTAATGACTAAAGGGCAGGCTCAGCCCTATATGGTTATAGGAATTAAATCACTTTGCCTTTGAAGTCCTTTGGATTCTTAGGAACAATAATAGCTGCAGCAATTTTTTTTTTGTTGTATCCACTTTGTGCTGGGCTAGAGCCTTTTCATACATCCTCTTATTTAGTACTCACAACAGTCTAGCAAAACACTGTCACCATTTTACAGATGAGAAAACTAAGGACTGACTGGAGAGTTTTATACGTTGTCAAAGTGAATCTAACCGCTCCTAAGGTGATAGAGCCAGAATTTGAAGCTGAGTGTGCTAGACTCCAAAATCTATGCTTTTAGCATAACTCTGTCCTTCCTCTGGATTTCAATTGCTTGGCCTATGAAACTGGCATGGCCCAGTGTAATCACTAACATGGAAGAGTCAATGTCAAGTACAACTAGGCATTTGCAAGTCCAAATCCAGTGAGAATCTAAATAGCACAGGGATGAGAACTTGAAGTTTTCCTAAGCATCACTGTGCCTTGCTGCGTGTCCTTGCCTAAAACCACTTTCCTTCTCTGGATATCTGTCCCCTCATTGGAACAATCTCTCAAAACTGCCTCCTGGGGACACGGGGAAGAAGGCATGGGGAAGAATATGGATATTCTTCCATATGTAGAAGGGCTCAGGTGAGACCAAAAGACCTCAGGGGAGAGGTCTTGTCCAAAGGGGCCAAGGAGAGCTTTATCAGAAGGCTCAGTAATAAATGAGCTTTTACAAATAAGAGATAAAAGAGGCCAAGTTATTTTTAGGAAATAATTCGTGTGGGTGCTTGCTGCCTCTTCCCTCCATGCCAATTGAGCAGAATGTGGGTCAGGCAGAAAAGCAATTACCCTTCGAGTTAACTGGAGGGCACTGTTGATTAGAGGATATTCCTTGTAAAATTCCACTGCCACCTTCCTTCTCTTAGAAAGGTGACTTCTCAGAGGCCGTCTATCTGTATGCAACCCTTGACTTTCTTTTTTCTTTGCCATCAGAAGGAGGCCAGCCAGCCACACCTCCCTTGTTATCTTTAGGGCTCAACCTAAGTGATTCCAGGAGATGTCAGAATTCTTAAGTAAGAGCAGGCCCAGACTGCTTAATGCATCTTTACAGAAAACTGCATCAAATGATGCAAAAGGAGGACATGACATTCCCATCAGCAGAGTGAGACAAAGCTGCATGTCCTTGACACTCACAGGGCACAATGCTTAGCCCTGAACCTTTGATTCACGGATCGGCTCTTCCTCACACTTCTAAAATAATGGTGAGGTTGTCTGGTCTTAACCCTGAGGGTCTATTTTTCTTTTTCTTTTTTTGAGACAGAGTCTCACTCTGTTGCCAAGCTAGAGTGCCGTGGCATCAAATTAGCTCTCAGCAACTTCAAACTCCTGGGCTCAAGCAATCCTACTGCCTCAGCCTCCCGAGTAGCTGGGACTACAGGCACGCGCCACCATGCCTGGCTAATTTTTTCTATATATTTTTAGTTGTCCAATTAATTTCTTTCTATTTTTTTAAGTAGAGACGGGGTCTCGCGCTTGCTCAGGCTGGTTTCGAACTCCTGACCTTGAGTGATCCTCCCGCCTCGGCCCCCCAGAGTGCTAGGATTACAGGCATGAGCCACCACTCCCGGACCACTTCATCTCTTTGTGTCTCAGCTTTTCCTTCAGGACAAACAGGACAATGGTACTCTTCTGAGACAGCACATGCTTGTCTGGAAAGCGATGTTGATTCTCTGCAAAGAAGGATGCTAGGATCACCCCAGTCTTCCTGCCTGCGACAGGATTCATTTGTTTCATTCGGCTTCCACCTTGAAGTGCACAAACTGTCACAACAGTTGGCCTGAGCTTCCTTTCCATGTGTGTCTGTCCTCTCTCCCTTACTGGACTCAAAGCTCCTTGGGGACAGGACCATATTTTAAAATTCTAGTATGTTCCATGATACCTTGCATGGCACAGATACTCAGTAAGTATCTGTTGATTATGTCTTTGCAGGGTTTTTTTTTTTAATTTATTTATGTGTTCTTCAACTCACCTAAGGTCAGGATGATGTCTTCTACTAATACCAGGAATTTATATAACATTAAAATTTTTTAAACATATTTTCTATCCATTCTCCCATTTCGTTTCTTTGTCACTCCCATTAAAGTTGGCAGGGGG
>CAUYRT010086647.1:0-15922 GCA_963574885.1 Lepilemur ruficaudatus | reverse complement strand
GCAATGGCTTATGATCGCTATGTAGCCATCTACAACCCTCTCCTGTATGCAGTGAGCATGTCACCCAGAGTCTACGTGCCGCTCATCGTTGCTTCCTACGTTGGTGGACTTCTGCATGCTGCTTTACACACGGTGGCCACTTTTAGCCTCTCCTTCTGTGGATCCAATGAAATCAGACATGTCTTTTGTGATATCCCTCCTCTCCTTGCTCTTTCATGTTCCGATACTCACACGAACCAGCTTCTACTCTTCTACTTTGCTGGCTCTATTGAGATAGTCACTATCCTGATTGTCTTGATCTCCTATGGTTTCATCCTGGTGGCCATTCTGAGGGTGCACTCTGCTGAAGCAAAACGAAAAGTGTTCTCCACATGCGGCTCTCACCTAACTGGAGTGTCTATTTTTCATGGTACAGTTCTCTTCATGTATGTGAGACCAAGTTCCAGCTACGCTTTGGAACATGACATGATAGTGTCGATATTTTACACCATTGTGATTCCCATGCTGAATCCCATCATCTACAGTTTGAGGAACAAAGATGTAAAAGAGGCCATGAAAAAAGTGTTCGGGAAAAAGCAGATTGTCAATAAAGTTCATTTTTCACATTAAAAATTAACTTCAAAAATGTTGAGAGTATATTCTGTACCTTAATATCGAAAGGATATAATGAAATGTTTAACTTATTAATGTATTACTATTGTTTCTTGGACATTTGAAAATAAAGATCATAGACAACCTTCTACCAATGCTGTTATTATTACATGTAGAAAAATCTGTCTCATCAATTTGCTTTTCATGGTTTATACTGATATATGAATATGCACATTGTATATGTATATGTGCATCTATACACACACATATGTTTACACATTCATATCTATAGTTGCTAATATTGATTGATGTACACAAAAATGCACACACCCAGGCATATATATGTCATCTTTAAAATTCTGTATATTGTTTTCTTTCATCTCCATATACCTTGAATTGTGTAGGCTTGTATAGTTGCAATTATAAATCATATAATAGTTGTAACTGACTAGCTTGATCAACCACAACTTAATTCAGATAAAAACCACTGCTTACAGGCAATCTGCTCCTTCCTTAGGTCTATGTATTTGCAGCAACCTAATCATGCCCGGTGGCTCAGATACCACAGATAATGTGTTCCAATTCCCAAGTCTTATTCCTGTGTTCATCTGTGAGAGTCTATTTCTTCCCTTTTTCCTATATCATCCAGTGCATGGATATACAACCCATTCTTTAATTCCTCACAGAATATAGAGACGAGGCATTAGTGTTTATCAAGATTATACTTAAACTCAAGAATAACAAAAGAAAATCACAATTGAAAGATTAAGGTACAATTTGCTGGCAGATTGGCTCTTCCCCGAACTAAGCCCCCATCCATGTTTTTATGAGATTCTCTGCAGGCCTGGCCCTTACGGAGCCTTTGGCTCTGTGTTGTTTGACCCAGACCATTCGTCAACGTTTTTATGGATGGCATCATTCCTTATTGCCCAACCCTAAGAAGGAAGACACAGATAAGAGTCTCTATTCTGCTCATGCTTGCCCTGCTTCCAACAAACCTCATTTTCATTGCAAAGTTACGTCTCCTTCAAAGCTACATTGAAGTGGTCATGTTTTCCCTATCCTTCTTCATGTTATTTATTACTTTTAAATCATGATTTTGTGAATTCGTTCTCTTCCTCAAAGGTTCCCTTTGTTACTAACAGTAGTATAATATCCTTAGAACATAGAGTACCACCAAAGGATACTTTCCTAAAATGGGATTAATAAGTTTACATACACCTCACAGTGCAAATATAGAGCTTATGCCACCACAATACATATTCACAAAACGTCTGAATTTGTTCTTTCCCTCATGGAGACTTTCGCCTCTGGTATCACATTGCTCCTTCCTTCAAATGTCAAAACTAACTTATGATCATTGATGTCCATTATCTGTGCATATACAAACCATGTGAATTTGTGTGTGTGTGTGTGTGTAAAATTCAGAATTGATGAAATCTTTCAACACACCTGAAAATCACAAAGGCTGGTAAATTTTACGCTTTAGAGTTTTTTAAGTCTGTGTGATAAAATGGCCATAAATATAGTAAAAGACCAAGCCACACACTTGAGAACATAGGTACATATATGCATCTGTTGAACTAATAAACAATAGACTAAGAATCCACATTGGATGAAGTATACATATCTTCAAAACTGAGAAGGGGGGAGGTTGGGAGGAGATTTAGGAAGAAAAATCTCCCTAACGGGTGCAATGCAGACTATTCTGGTGATGGGTACACAAAAAGCCCTGACTTCAGCATTATACAATTCATCCATCTGAACAGGTGTGAGGTAGTATCTCATTGTGATTTTGATTTGCATTTTTCTGATAATTAGTGATTTGAACATCTTTTCATATACCTGTTGGCCATTTTAAGTCTTCTCTGGAGAAATTCAATTTTTTAAGACTTTAGCCCATTTTAATCAGGTTATTAGGGTTTTTTTCTTGTTTGCTTTTTAATATTGAGTTGTTGGAGTTTCTTACGTATTTTAGAAATTAATCCCTTATCAGACATATGTTTTGCAAATCTTTTGTCCCATTTTGTATATTGTACATTCACTCTGTTGATTGCTTACTTCACTATGTATAAGTTTTTTAGTTTGATGTAATCCCATGTCTATTTTTGCTTTTGCTGTCTGTACTGTTAGGGTCATATCCAATAAATCATTCCCAAAACTAATATGAAAATTTCCCCCTATCTTTTCTTCTAGGAGTTTTGAAGTTTCAGGTCTTAGGTTTAAGTCATTAATCCATTTTGAGTTATTTGTTGAGTATAGTGTAAGATAAGGGTCTGTCTCTCTGGAGCAATTTTTATATCTTTTGCCCATTTTAATTAGATTATTTGACTTTCAGTTGCTGAGTTGTGGGAGTTCTTGATATATTCCAAATGTATTATTTGAAAGTATTTTCTTCCATATTCTAGGGTGTATTTTGACTGTCTCAATAATGACCTTTGCTGCACAAATATTTTTAATTTTGATGAAGTCCAACTTACCTGTGTTTTGTTGTTGTTGCTTATACTTTTGATGTTGTGTTTAGGAATTAATCGGCAAACATAAGATCATGAAGATTTGCATTCATGTTGTCTTCTAAAATCTTTCTAATTTTACTGTTATATTTAGGGTGTTGGTCAATATTGAGTTAATTTTTGTGTATATTTTGAGGTAGGGGTATTATTTCATTATGTTGCATGTGGCTATACAATTGTCCAGTACTCTAAATATATTTTTATTTTTTATCTTTTTCTTGAGACAGAGTCTCACTCTCTTGCCTGGGCTAGAGTGCTGTGGCTTCAGCCTAGCTCACAGCAACCTCAAACTCCTGGCTCAAGTGATCCTCCTGCCTCACCCTCCCGTGTAGCTGGGATACAGGCACGCGTCACCATGCCTGGCTAATTTTTCTATTTTCTTTTTTTAGTAGAGACGGGATCTCGCTCTTGCTCAGGCTGGTCTCAAATTCCTGAGCTCAAGCAGTCCTCCCTCCTTGGCCTCCCAGAGTGCTAGGATTACAGGTGTGAACCACCACACCTGGCCTCTAAGTATATTTTTAATCAGTGTTCAAAATAAAACCTCAATGATATTCCATTTCTTCCTTTCATTTGTTAAAATATGAGTTTCCTAGAATTACTAAAGATATTAGAGTAAAAAATACTAGCAAATTTTTTTCCTGCAGATATAAATATTAAACATTTATAAATGTAAATATTAAAATATATCATAAATAGAAACATGAATATTTTTGCTGCATTTACTGAATTTCAAAATATTGATGCCATTTGACCTAATAATTTCCAATTGTCATCTAAGTAAATAGACTTGATAGATTTTTGTATATGAGAAAAACGAGAACTATAAGAAGATTCAATGCAACTAAAATTCTCATCTAGTTTAAAGGCATGCATCAAATCCACAGCAATCAAGATATTTACATCATAAAATCTTATTGTTCAGAGAAAAAGAAGTCAATCACAAAATGATGTAAACATCATAAATTCACTTATGTAAATTTAAAGCTACATAACTAGCAATAATCATATCATTTATATATCAGAAAACATAATAGTAAATGCATTTTGTTAAAAAAAGACAATTTGTATTATTATTAACGTTGAAGATAGTATGCTAAGTAATATAAATAAAATAAGTAGAATAAATTTTACTGGTACAGGACCAATACTCTATGATACCACTTATATAAGGTACACACAATAGTCAAACACATAGAAGCAGAAAGAGCGGTGATTCCCAGGGGCTGGTGGGGAGGGATAAATGGAGAGTTGCTATTCAATGGGTCTAATATTTCAGTTGTACCAAACAATTAACTTTTAGAGACATGTTGCCCGTTATTGCCCCTATAGTTAAAAATACTGTAATGTACACTTTCAAATAGTTTTAAGATGATAGATCTCATGTTAATTGTTCTTATCAAAAAGGATATAGTTGGAAATAAAGAAAAAGGTTGTGGCAGTCAGTAGTGGTTCATTCTAGATAGAGTGGAGGGAATGGAAATGTCAGAGGTTGGATAAATAATAGTTTACATTATGTTTAAAGATGCATTCCTTTAAAATAATAAAGTCTAAAATATAAAACTACTGTTTAAAGTGGGTGATGGAAATATGGTGTCTAGAATGTCATTTCAGATATCTTTTGTTTTTGTAATGCTTACAAACTAGAAAATTCCATACAGTGTGGTAAGAAAAGTTATCAATTATTAATTATGCTGTTTATATATGCTTTGAAGGAAGATCTCAGGCTTATGTAAAAATATATTTTACATGCAAATAATTTTAATTAAATTTTAGAAATAAGACCAGGTACACAATGAATGCCCTAAGAATTTTAATTATAAAGCTGATATTTATTTTCTTTATAGCAATTCATGTGTTGAATCTATGTTCTATGTCTTCTGGTTTTTATAGTATATATGCCAGGATTTGCTTTTGATGTATAATGGAGGGTTTACACTCAGTTCTATTCCCAATATTCACATTAAAATTGACCACTGGGTCCACAATTCCATACATTCTAACTGTTGGATTATCTTCATCCCAGGGCCAACAGCAGCACTTCCCAGCTACTGCACAAATAAAAAAAAAATCAGCGGGAATAATTGCATTTATTTGTTATTAAATATAACCATTTAAGCAAGTCCCTAGGCAATCTCCATGCTTTTACTCTTTGGATGAAATTTTGAGTGGAACCTCAGCTAATAAGCATTCAATTTGTCTTATTTTCCCTAGGGAATCAGATTTTTATCTGGGAAATATGGTTGTCACGTTTGGGAGCTGGAACCTAGAAACAAATGTATTCAGCGTGAAAGTCTTCAGAGACTTCTGATACTTGTAAAACTCTTCAGCAGGCTTCGTGCAGCAACCTTGGGAATGGGTCTCAGCAGATCTCTCGGCACAGGTAGGTTACACCAAATATTTCACTAAGTCTAAATGTGAGAACCAAGTATCTTTGAAGTTTTATCAATTTAAATCAGACTCAGGGCTGACATGATATCTGATCTGTTTTCTTTTCCAAGTGACTCAAATCTCTGCCCACTGATTGCTTAGCGGAAATAATAGTGATACAACATAACCAATAGTACTTAGAAACCCAATTGATAAGTTAAACTGTTTGAGCATTTATACAAAATAATGAATAGTCATTATAGGTAGTATATTACACTTTAATATGAAGAGTGATTTTTTTTTTCTGAGCCTTAAAACTGACATGTTTTAGAGGGCACTCTACACCAGATAGGAAGCTTCTTAAGTGTTGCTGATGTATATGATGCTATGTTTCTAAGAAAGGCTTACAAAATTACTTGAAGTCAATAAAAACACGTGTTTTTTTTTTGTTTGTTTGTTTTGTTTGTTTTCTTCTTGATTTTTACGTTGTCTAGGGAGAAAATTCCTAGGATGAAAAGATTCCCCTGTGCCAACCGTTAGTCTCTACGTCTCTGGTGGACACTGAGAGATCATGTTGAGATTCAGTGTTTGTCCCAAACACAATCCATGTCTCAACAAGTTTAAGACAAATTCCACAGTTAGAAACCAATGAAATAAGTCTTGAGAACATCTCAGAAGCGATTTTAGAGTTAATCGGCAATATGATTTCTCATCCAAATGGTGACGTGAAATGGAGAATTTAAATGATTAATCTTATATATATATATGTTATATATATATGCGTATATATTTGTGAGATTTTTATTTACCGAAATTCATTTTATTGGTAGCCATATGAATATTTCTTTTCAAAAACTAAGTTAAAAAATTGTAGAAAATTATAATAACTCTTAACAGAAACAAATGTTAACTCAAAGAAGATTCTGATTTTTAGAAAGACAGGTGAAAATCGGCTCTTCTACAGAAGCCATATGCCAGCGACATATACTTACTGAAATAAAAAGCAACCCTAGCTATACCCTCAGACATACTTCAGTAGAGGAAGAAATTGATAATAGGTAAGAATATTAAACATTCACAAATACTGTCCCTTCCCAAAGCTAATTGCACACATTCACAGTAGGCAATTCATATCTGGTGCTGTTGATATTCTTTTTTGCTGTTAAATAAAGAATAAGTTTATGGCATATAAAAGTCAGAATGAACAATGCACTGAATTGGTTTTTGTGTGGCAACCAGAGAGAAAATATTTTTATGAAAATAAGTATTTTCACAATCTTACTTGTCCTAATCTTGCCTGCTCATAAAATATGCAGTTCTTTTTAGGTGTAGTGGTAGGAGACAAGAGCTGAAGGATGGTTGGTGCAACAAAATCAGATCAGCTCATCAGACTCATATTTAACGTATTGAATAAACCATCTTTACATTATAACAAACAGACACTGAAGATTTACTAGAGAATCTAGTTGCAGGAGCACATGTTTTGTTTTGTTAAATGTTTAGCTAGATATTGGGTCTCCCAGTTTTTTAATATGAAAAATTATAGTTCATTTGATGCTTCTATTTCAACTATAAAGGCTCTCAATAAGGTGGAATGAGTTACTTGGACTTAAATAAGAACCTACATTAAAAAGCATTCATAATAACTGCAGGTAACATCAATTTTACTTTCACTTAGTACCAGGCTCTGCGCAAATAAGCCTATATTATGCATTATCTCATTTAATTTGCACAATGTAAAACTATAAATACTTGGTAAAAATCACACAGCTAGTAATTGGTAGACTAACACAAACCAACCAAACAAACACACACACAAAAATCACACAAAACAAAATTATAAAACTGTGAAATTTAGCTCCCACCATTAACCAGTGTCCTAGATGGCCTCTTTGAGTAACTTCATCCCATGGAGCCTCAATTATCTTATCAGACATAAAAATAATTATTGTTTATCTATACTGTAAGGCACTCCTGCAGGGCAAGGAGATGATTAATTGTGGGCATATACTACTTGCTAAATAATATTAGCACTCTCCCCCACTCATTTCTCCATACAAGTAAATTAAAGTATATCAAACATTAACAAAAAAAATTGGTAAGTAATATTTTTTTTTAATCAAAACAAGCTTTAAACAATTTAATGGGAAGTGGTATATGCTGGAATGGGAAAGGAAGGAATGGATGCCAGAACAAAATAATAGAGAAAAGTCCAGAGAAGTCAAATGTTAGGACAGGACTGGCTTATTTGGCAGAAGAAAAGAAATATGATTAAGTAAATAGAATTCAGAGTTTCAGAATGACACTAAGAAGAAAGTATTGAGGTGTAAGAATGTTTTCTGGGAAGCTGAAACAAAATGGTGTAGTATAAATTGATAAAAAGAAATTCAGTACTGAATTTACTGAATTCAGTAAGGTACTGAAAGAGCTTCCCCCAGAAATATTAAAACCCCCAAAGATGATTGATGACATGGTATGGGCTGGGGAGGACACCTGGGGAAGCTAAGAAAAAGGTAACTGGAGGTCACTCTGGCCCATCAACTTCTTAAGGCCACTCTCTTTTTTCATTGGAAACACACACACACACAGGTGTGTGCACATATAAATACATATATATTCATCCAAAATATACGTTAATATATTTCCTTATACATTAATGTAAAGCATAGTGGTGCATAATAATAATGCATACAATAATATTTAATAAATATATGTCCATTTAATATAAATGATATTCAAGAGCAAATAAATAAATTAATAGCTTGCCCAAACAGGTGTAAGACCCTCAGTTATCTCTAGCGAGTTTATATTTCCTGAAATTTGTGAAAAGATGGAGAGAGGAACACGACCTGAAACTTAAAGGTTTGTTGACCAAATAAATCGGTTTTAAATGAAACATTTGACAATGTACCATCTAACAGGAAAAGCAATTTTATCATCTATTACTGTCTTTCCATTTTCCACATTAAAAGATGAACACAACAAAATAAATAGCTTCAGGGAATCTCACCTGGGTGACTGAGTTCATTCTCATGGGAGTCTCAGACCAGCCGGAGCTCCAGATGCCCCTTTTCTTTGTCTTCCTGGTGATCTACGGGCTGACGGTGGCGGGGAACCTGAGCATCATCACCCTCACCAGGGTCGACTCCCAGCTTCAAACCCCCATGTACTATTTTCTCCGGCACCTGGCTATCATCAATCTTAGCAATTCCACCGTCATTGCCCCTAAAATGCTGGTTAACTTCTGGGTTACCAAGAAAAGCATCTCTTACTACGGCTGTGCGGCCCAGCTGGGCGGATTCTTAGTGTTCATCGTGGCCGAGATTTTCATGCTGGCGGCCATGGCCTACGACCGCCAGGTGGCCGTCTGCGACCCTCTGCTCTACACGGTGGCGGTCTCCCCGCGGCTCTGCCGCCTGCTGGTGTCCCTCACCTACCTCCAGAGTCTGATCACGGCCCTGACGGTCTCTTCCTGCGTGTTCTCGGTGTCATTCTGCTCTGCCAATGTCATCAACCATTTCTACTGTGACGACGTCCCTTTGTTAGCATTGTCCTGCTCTGATACCTACATTCCGGAAACGGCAGTGTTTACCTTCTCGGGGACTAATTTGCTTTTCTCCATGATTGTTGTTCTAACATCCTACTCCAGAATTGTCCTTGCCATTTTGAGGATACGTTCCTCAGAGGGACGGCAAAAGGCCTTTTCCACGTGTGCCTCTCACCTAACGGCTGTCGTCGTGTTCTACGGCACCCTCCTTTTCATGTATTTGCAACCAAGGACCAACCACTCCCTAGATACTGACAAAATGGCCTCGGTCTTCTACACCCTGGTCATACCGATGCTGAACCCTCTCATTTATAGCCTGAGGAACAAGGACGTGAAGAATGCATCCAAGAGATTTCTGAATAACCCATGCCAGTCGCTCAAACTCACGTGAATTTAAAACTAAAACTGTCTTCATTTATAACAGTAGTTTTCATTTCCTCCTGAAAACACTGCTGTTAAAAGGAGTGACAATACAGGGGTAGAAATTCATTAATTTCTGCGGGGGGAAAAATGTTAATTGTTGTTATCTCAACCTCACATATCCAAACGAAAAAAAATGTATATAAATCGTAAATGATAATTTGAAAAGAAGCACATTTTATAGATAAAATGTAAGTTACTAGAGGATTTCTATATTTTTTATTCTATAAACTATTTTTATTTACTTATTAATTTTTAATTTCAAAGTAATATGGGGGTACGAATGTTTTAGTTTACATGGATTACTTTTATAATGCTTGAGTCAGGGTTAAAAGTGTGCAAATCACCAAGATAGTGTTATTAGGTAGGTTTTTGCCCATCCCGTCCCACAGCTTGGTTTCCATTGAGATTTACTTCCCTCCATGCACATGTGTGCTCACTGGTTGGTTCCAGTTTAATAGTAAGTACATGTGGTGTTTGCTTTTCCATACTTTAGATGCTTCGCTTAGGATAATGGTCTCCAGGTCCATAAGAGAAAGCCTAATAGTGGGTGGTGGAAGTATGTGGGATCATTTCTTGGTAGCTGGTCAAGACTCAGATCATTCTCCTAGCAACAGATATTTTGTTCAAATATTTAAAATTACCTTTTTAATTTTTGCAGCACTTTATCCATCAAATTCTCAACTTTTGTGGAACCAGTTTTATCTTGTACTTAAAAATATATTTGTATCACAGAAAAAGTTCACATGAAAATAAAATATGGGAAAATAGGCTAAAAAATTTTAAAAAGGGATTCTCCTTTTTCATCCTTCTCACTTGTTGTGTGTACACAAAGCAAAATGTTGATGTTTATCCAAAGAAGATATATAATTATTTTTTCCATCTCATATTAAAATTGTTTTGTAGAGTTAATTGTCTTTGTTATGAAACCATATTATCAAAAATGCTTCTTTCAGCTTTTTCTTTCAGTGTGATTGGAAGTGAAATGTTATTAAACAAACACACAAAGGCATTGTTACCAATTCTCAAGAGCCCACCTGGCCAAAAAATAAAATTTAATAGTTTTTATGTACTATATCTCTGTACATGAGGATGTCTACTAACATAAAATAAAAAGAGGGGGAGAGGGACTTACATGTGAGGTAAAGGTGGTGTCTGGAAAGAAACTATATTTAAATATTTTCAGGGCAATCAGAAATAAACATAATTCAGGAGCTGTGGGACACAGATCAGTAAGTCAACTTCTAACTTTAGTCTAAAAGAAGCAGAATAGCTGAAAGTAGCAGCAACAACAAAAAATAACACTCTCTGATGGATATTTTTGGTCTCAAGGGATGATAATAATAATAGTTTGATAGCATTAGCCTTTATGCTATTTATTTATTACTTATTCATGTGTTTGTTTCTACTTTATTATGGGTGTATTTGGCTTCACCAGCTAATACACTTGCACTTGAAGAAGTATACTTCCCAGTATACAACAGTTTTCTTTGGGTCTAAGAGAACAGAATTGGAATAACAGAGTTAACCTCACACTTTTTATTCATATCATTAGAGGAACTAAGTTCAATATTTTCTACCTTTTAATTTAGATTACATATGTGTATTTTTTAAAAATAATTATGTTATTTCCTATGTTAATTTTCTATTGCTTCTGTAAGAAATCACTACAAACATAGCAGCTTGTAAGGACCTAAATTTATTGCCCCACAGTGCTGTGGGTCAGAAGTTCAAAATGGGTCTCTTTGGGCTAAAGTCAAGTTGTCAGGAGTTTGTGTTCCTTTGGGAACCTCTAGAGGACAATCCGTTTTCTTGATTTTTTTCCAGTTTCTAGAGGTTTTCCTCAGTGTTGTGTTCCCTTTCCAACCGATCTCGTCGCTCTGACCTCTTCTTCCACTGCTGCATCTCCTCTACCTCCAACCTTCCTTCCCCCGTCTCTCCATGGTGATTATGTTGGACCCACACAGATAATCCATGAGAGCATCCCCATCTCATGATTCTTAATCATATCAGCAAATTTCTGTTTCCATAGCAGGTAACATATTGACAGTTTCTGGGATTAGAAGGCATTACTCTGCCTACCACAACACTTTACGTCTGTTTTGAGAAAGTGGGCAATCTAAAATCTCACACCAGCCTTACTCACCAGTGCTCAATACTGTAGTCTCACAAAAGTTTTCATACTATAAACCTTTCTACATTTTTTATCTACAAAATTTGTGCTAAACTAATTATGCACAGAGCCTTCTTTGAATGGATAAACAAAAATCATTTGGATCTAAGTTTCCAAAATTACATATGCACATACCCACAGACTTAGATGACACTTCTGACAGTTTTGTTCATATATGATGAATCAACTCAATCAACCAAGAAGATGCATCTGCCAAGCACAAGTTTTCAGTAAAGCAATCTAGAAAAAAATTAATGATCGGCTCTGATGTCCTATTTGTCAAAATCACCCATGGAGCATGTCAACCTAAACAATAAGCAGAGAGAGGCTCCCTAAAAGAAAATAATATTTATTCAGAAATAGGACATTGCAATGAGAATACACATATCATAGCAAATTATGTGCATATGTAGGGAAGTAAAGGAAGACAAAGGGTTTTAAAGAAAAAAAATGAGGAAGATTACATAATTGTTTCAAGATAGTTAACCTTGGCTTCGAAGATCAATAACAAGGGTGACACTAGTACAAGGTTGGGCAGGCAGTTGCTGGGCAGATGTCCGCACGGAAGTAATTTTTTGCATGTGTGAGGTTGTGATTGTCTCTGTGCAAAGTTGCAATTTTTGCAGAGACTTTTGTCATAGTTTTGTTTTCAGGCATGCATGTGTAAGAACCCTCTCTTCATACCCTCCTCTGGCTCTATTTGTCAGGGTTTTCTATTTTTATTGTTTGTTAATAGAAGTGACTCCATATTAATTCTGACAACTTTCACATTTCCCCTTTTTCATCAAGACCTTTTTGCAAAAGCACCACTAATCAATCACCCTGTAACTAAGTTATGATGTCCTTAATTTCTGGAATGGACTTGTTCTGGTTTCTGGACTCATCCCGCATTGTGGGGAGTGATTGCCAGTTATGAGTTAGTGTAAAACCACTTTCAGCCCCATTTGAGCAATCATGGAGGTAGGAAAGGAATGGCTCTCAGGCTCGGTCTACCTAGGACCAGTATTAAGTTCAAGTTTGTCTGCTTCATAGTCTTTTGGCCATTATCTCAAAGTGCTGGGCCAGAATTATTCTGTTAGGAGTTGGACAGCAAAAATTTAACAAGTAACATATACAAAGTTTAGAAAGGAAAAAAAAATACAAAGGAAAATTAATAATAGTATGATAATCTCAGTTTGTATAATAGTTTTGACCCATAAGTCTAGGCTGAAAGAAAACCAGTTGAATCATTCAGATGACAACTCTCCTGCCAAGCAAAATGGTAGGCATTAAGAGAGTTAAGAGTCTCATTATGATATGAAATCTTGTCCTGGCATCCTGTGAAAAATTGTCTACAGCATGAAAAGTTCAACTTTTCATCCTGATATGTAGTTTGAATGTCTCTTGTTATATCACGTTGTTTGGTAAATCTTTGGATGGCCCGTACATCAGGCAGGAGACTTGCTCCTTAAAATGTGTCTAGTTTCAGCTTTTAGGGCTTTAGGAACAGAGCAGTTCCCATTTTTAGTAATTCCATGGAAGAAAGTGGAATTTAAAGAATCTAAAATAATTCAGGATTTAGTCTGGTCTGCAGGTAGATAAAAAGACTTGAAAATCATACACTGGGCTATACTCTAATAATGGGCATAGAAAAATAAAGTTTTTGTCTCTGAATTGATCACTTAGGATTTCAGACTTAAAAACCTCTTGAGCTAGGAAGCCAAACTAAGGCTGACTTTAGATGTTACTTACAGTCATAAGGTTTCTGTGCCCACCAAGAAGTGAAAATTTTTACTCACTTTTTACTGTAAGGCTAGGAACCATTGAAACCAGGCATTTTATGCACATTTTCAAATATGACATTCTAGTCAAGGCTGTGGCAATATAAGCAATGTTTCTAATTGTATCCTACTATAAAGAAAGAATAGATTTTTATTGAACTTATATAAATAACCATATTGTAATATAAGTTAAAAATAGTCAGAAATAATTTCCAAATTTTGGAGGAATGAAACAGAGTGAGAAAACAGATACTTTTGTCTTTGTTCACAAAAGTATACTTTACCAAATTGATGTAAGTTATAAATGAGAGAGGAAATTTTCTTAAGCCAAGAAAACAAAATATTTAGGTGAAGAACAAATAATGTTTTAAATAAAAGTAATAGTAACATTATATTCATTAGTTATTCAATCATATATAATACTTTTTTTGTTTGATCTTGATTAGCAGTTTTATGAACCTATCAATTACTTTATCAGACTGCTAGAAATTTTTATTTAGTTCATTCACTTAAAGTTTTCAGAAATCTGTGTTGAAGAGCACTTATTGGGGTCTTTTCTACAAAAAGCAGTATTTTGGACTATAGCTGATCATAAATACTTTTAGAGAAAAATTCAAAGCAATAATTGTGGGTGACAAAATCTTATAATAGTCATGGTTAAAAACCCAATGAAGGTTTACAATTGACAAGGAAATTTATGAATTATTATTACCTTCAGCCTTTTAAAATATCAACCAAAATCATGACTGCCAGCATCACATCAGGCCCTCTGACTTTTAAATATTTCAGAATACTATCAATAGCATATCCATACAAATATAATTTTAGAGATGACTAAACATAACAACCAAAATTATAACCTATAACATCTTCAATTTTTAGGAATTTGTATAAATCTTAACATATTTATGTCAATAATATATGCATAAATATAACATATAAAAGAACATTTAGCATCACTTTTTATTGTTTGACAATATTTTCCATGGAATTTACCAAACAAACCTAATCATTTAATATCTGTACAACATGAAAGATATGTTCTTTGATGATCTCCAGGGGCCCAACTGGAAAATCTAAAAGTTAATTCTAGGTCAAAAAGACAGTTTAGAATTTTGATCCTGGGAAAGCCTAGGAAAGATGTGAAAATGTTTAATATACCAAACCAAAGCAGAATCACAGGTCACTGTGAAGTAATAGTCACTCATTTAACCAAAGTAATAATCAAAAGGCTTTAAAAGTAATACAAAAAGTTATATGGATGTAAACCTGTTTCAAAACTCAATTTTCTTAAGTATTCAAAGACCTAATAAAGACAACACAGGAAATTATCATGATAAAATGTAAATTCTTTATCTTTGATACAGTCACTAAAAGGTAAAGGAAAACCTCTTCAGTGTGGGGCCCATTCACATGGCTGAACTTTATTTACCTGATAGGTATTCTAATGAAGGCTGTGAACCTAAATTTTGATCAAATCAGTAGTTTCTGTAGCAATTTAATATTTTTTTAAAAAAACCCTTTCTCTCTTTTTGGTCCTTGTTTTAAAGTGTTATATGAATTTAGGGTTAAATTGTTAACCTTGGTGAAATTGTTTACATTTTACTAGAACTGGCTAAATTGAAAAAGAAATTTCCCAGTAGCTCTGAATCTATGTTTTGTTTCCCAGTCTGGCTTGCTTGACTGGTCAAATGAAGATGGGAAAGCATTTTAGTAGCATTCTTCACTTGTTTTTTTTTTTAATTATTTTTATTTTTTTAGCCTCTGCATGGCAGACAAAGCAAAATTTTTATCATGGATAGAGATACCTTATCTTATTGCTCTGAGCTTAAGATTTTGACCTGTTTTTTCTGAGACCCTTTTATAAACTCTTATTTAGTTTTTTTTTCTATTTAAAGTTTAATACAGACTATATATGCAATAAATGCTGTCTTAACAATATTTTTTCTTCATATATTACATACCAGTTAAATCCAAGTACCCATCATACTGGCAATACTGACCTATAGGAAATGAGAGTTACTGTTTTATGCGATGGGCATGTACACAGCAAAGAATAACACATCAAAACCAACTGCCTAATGACACTTTAAGTATCTCCCTAGTGGTCAGTGCTATCTCAGATTTCTGTTAAAATATATCTATCTACCTACTGTCAATAGAAAAGAAGCCAAACTCTGTAAAATAATTTTAAGAGGTTTCTTCTGAGCCAAATTTGAGGACCATAACCCAAAGCCGTGCCCAAGAAGCCTCGAGCAAGTGGACTCACTGTGGTTGGGTTACAGTTTGGCTTTATACATTTCAGGGAGACAGGGGTTACAGGTAAAGTCATAAATCAGTACCTGGAAGGCATACATTGGTTTGGCCCAAAAAGATGGGCCATCTTGAAGTGGGGGCTTATAGGTTATAGGTGGGTTTAAAGATTCTTTGACTTGTAATTGGTTAAAGACATGAAGCTTTGTCTAAAGGCTTGGAATGTTTTAAGATAAAGAGAAAAGCCACTGAACATATATTCGTTGTGTAAAATGAGGACCTGCAGGTTTGTCTTGCA
>CAUYRT010086645.1:0-72115 GCA_963574885.1 Lepilemur ruficaudatus | reverse complement strand
CCAATTAATTTCTTTCTATTTTATAGTAGAGACGGGGTCTCGCTCTTGCTCAGGCTGGTCTTGAACTCCTGACCTTGAGCTATCCACCCGCCTCGGCCTCCCAGAGTGCTAGGATTACAGGCGTGAGCCACCGGGCCCGGCTAAATATTTTACATTTCTGTAATAAGTCTTTGAAGTCTGGTGTGCATTTTACACTTATAGCACGTCTCAGTTTGGACTAGGCACGTGTCAAGTGCGCACTAGGCACACGTGGTCTGAGGCCATCGTATTGGACACTGCTGATGTCGACCAATCCTTACGTTGGAGACAGTTTAAGAAGACTGACAGAGCATTAAAAAAAATGTTAAAAGCATCAAAAAGTAACAAGAAGAAAGAGGAATCACTGGGTCATACTGGGAGAAGGCAAGAAGCCATATGGGCAAGTACCACAGCTAGTCATGCCTCAGGAGCACCTGCTAGTCCCAGAGAAACAGCTACAGAACGGAGCTCTGCTTCTGGTGAGCCTGAAGGTGTAGGGCATGGTTGTCAGTCAGGGTGAGTGTGCCCTGCAGGAGATACTGTCAAGACCAGGAGACTGGGGACGGGTGCTACTGAAGTCTCGTGGGTGGAGGCCAGGGGAGCTGCTGACCACCCAGGTGTGTAGAGCAGCCGCCTTCCACAAGGAATTATCTGGCTGAAGATGTCAGTAGTGCCAACGTCAAGGAGCCCTGGTCTAGAGGGTTAAAAGTCAATGCCTAGAGTCCACCAAAAGTGGAGACCCTTTCTACTTCAGATTGAGAACCTCCCTCCCCTCAGGGTCATGCCCTCAGGATGAGAGCAAGCTGGCAGTGAGTCAGCCAATCCTCTTCCAGACATGCAGCTGGGCTCCGGGCAGCTGGGTGCCCCACACAGCCTCATGCTCACACCTGGGTTAACGGAGAGGATGAAGATACTATCATCACAGACCTCAGGTGATTCATACAGTTAACTTTTCAAATATAACAACCAGGATGTGAGGGCCATCTGACTGTGACACCTGTCACCCACTGATCGTCAGGGTGGATTCAGCTGGCTAGGCGGGCATCCCCTGGTCCCCCACTGCCCCACATGCGTCCCTCCTGAAATTGCGTGCTTGGTCGAAGGGGACGACCTTCCCCAGCAGAAGAGCAGCGTTCTTCGGTCAAGGGTATACGAGCAGCTGTGCACGAGACAGAGCCTCCAGACAAGCTCTCAAGGTCAAGTATAACGTCCAGCTTTGTTAAAGCACACGCGGCCTTTCTGATCCTTGAGTGCAGCCTTCTGACCAAATCCAAATTTTACAGAAGAAATCATTTTAATAAAGGGATTTGTTCTGTGAAGTTTGGTTTCAGTGGGCTGTACTTGGGGATCTGGAGGGCCACATGTGGACTTGAGGCCACAGGTTCCCAGCCCTGGATGGTCAGAGATAAAGTCAGGGACAGAGAAGAGAAGTAAGAACCAGCAGTGGCAACAGAAGCAGGATTGCAGAGGCCTGTGCTGCAGACCCAGGTTACATGAAGAACTCGGCTTCCCGTGTTCAAAGAAATAAACTTGAGAACCTCAGCAGGAAACTTGGAAGGTATAAAAAGTGACCTAGCAGATTTTGAATAAAGCCAGATGGAAATTCTAGAACTGAAACACTTAGTAACCAAAATGAAGAACTCACGGATGGCTATAATGACTAACGCAGTTGAAGAGAGATTTAGTGTTCTGGGAGAGAGGTTGGGGAAAAACCATCCTGAATGCAGCGCAGCTGGAGGAGAAGATGGAGAGCAGAGGCTGGGTAGGGGATGTGGTGCGTAAGAAGGTCTGGAAGGTTAACTGGCGCCCCAGGAGGAAAGGGGGAGGATAGAACAGAGGCACTTTTTGGAAGAGACCATGTAGGAAATCATGAAGCAAGCTGGGTGCGTCTGTAGGCCCAGCTGCTCGGGAGGCTGAGGCAGCAGCGTCACTGGAGCCCAGGAGTTCAAGTTCCTGCTTGGACAACGTAGCAAGACCCCATCTCTTAAGAAAAGAAATTCATGAAACAGAATAAATAAAGATTCAACAGATACAGGAACTGGGAGTGTGTGGGCAGACAGCTTACTCCTCAGTAGCAACACAGAAGGCAGGAACTGGCAGAAAACCCCACTCCACAATACTGAGAAAGTGACAACCAAGTACAAAGTCTATACCCAGCAAAAACATCTTTGAAGAATGAAGCTAAAAAAGACCTTTTTAAGACAAAAATGGAGAGGATTTTCCACCAGAAGGCCTGTGCTACAGGAGACTCTAAAGGAAAAGCCACAGATAAAAGCATGGAGATGCAGAGACTGAGAAGGAAAGGCAGACGTGCAGGTGAGCCCACATTCACAGCGCGTGACGATACTGCCCGTGTAGTTTAGAACGTATCTGCAAGTAAGAGACTTGACAGCAAACAAGACGATAGAACTTGAGTAGTCACGTGAACTCAGAGTGTTGAGTCTGTAATTTAAAAATTTGCCATCAAGAAAGCTGTAGGCCCAGATGGTTTCGCTGTGATTTTTCATCCTTTAAGGCAGTGGTCCCCAGCCTGTCTGGCAGCAGGGACTGGTTTCATGGGGACAGTTTTTCCACGGTGACTGGGGGGTGCTCAAGCGGTGACGTGAGTGATGAAGCTTCACCTGCCAGCCGCTCACTTCCTGCTGTGCTGCCCCCACCCCAGTTCCTAAGGTTCACGAAGACAAGTTTTCCCTGGGTGGGGGTGGGGGGCAGCGGCAGCGGAGCTCTGTGGCCTGGTCCCTAACAGGCTGTGCACTGGTACTGGTCTGTGGCTGGGGATTGGGGACCGCAGCTTTAAGGGATGATGTTAGGCTTTACCATGTGACGTGTCCTGTTGTGTTGGACAGGCGTGTTTGTGTGCCGGTCCTAAACCTAAGCTTCAAGGAGCATCACCCGCTGTGGTCTCCTACCTCTGTCATGAGCAGAATGTGCTTTGGGCGGCCATAGGGCCCAGGAGTGAGGCACCGGGGCAGCTTGGCCAGGCCCGGCTGGGTCTCAGCGGTAGCCCCACTGACCTGCAGACCCGTCAGCAGGGAGTGGCACAGGTCTTGTTTTGGGGTGGCGTCGGGTAGCTGCCCCATGTGTTGGCTGGAGTATCTTAATCTTGAAAGCTGTGGGCAACGACTGCTGCATTATCGCACTGTGGAGACATGGTTCTGATTACCCGTCATCTTCAGGAGCTTGCCAGATAGCGCACGTTAATTTGCTGAGTAACCACGGACGTTTACTGGGTTCTTGGCACTAGGGAAACAAAGACAAATAAAAAAATTCGCAGCCCCTGCCATAAAGAATTTGTGTTATTGTAGACACAGAACGATTTAGAAAGTGATTTCCCGCCGAGGAATAACTGCAGAGCTGCTGTCGCTGGCTTCCCAGTTCCGTCCTTTGCCACTGTTCTTTCATCTTTTGCTTTTTTTCCCCTGGAGTAGTTGGACAGTAATGTTTTAAAAATCAGCTATATGAAGTATAATTTATTCATAATAAAATTCATACATTTCAAGTATTCAGTTTAAATTCTGATGAATGCTGGTAGACAAGAGACCACCACCACAATCCCAACAGAGAATGTTTCCCTGTGCCCTTTGCACCTGCCCCCCAGCCCTGCCCCTGTCCGACCCCAGCCCCCCGCCCCGCCCCAGCTCCCGCCCAGCCCCTGCCCTCATCCTGGCCCTGCCCTGGGCAGCCACTGATCCACTCTATTCCTCTAGTGTTGATACTTACAGAAGTTTCACATAGAAGGAATCGTAAAGGGGTCAAAGTTTCTTCAGCTCAGTGCATTGGAGGCTCAGGCGTGTCTTGTTTGTCAGTTTATTGGGGTTGGCTCCTTGCTGGAGCTGCTGCTGTCTGTGCACGGTGGGCCACCTCCTCACCAGTGTGGGGATGTTGGAGTTGTTTCCAGTTCTTGGCTGCTGGGAACGTCTAGGTACAGATCTTTGTGTGAACACTTTCATTCTCCTTGGGTTGCTAGCTAGTGAGGAGTAGGACGGCTAGGGCGTATGCAAAGTGTATAATTTACTTTTTGAGGACCTGCCAGACTATTTTCCAAAGTAGCTGTACCATTTTGCATCCTCCTGGTGATATGCGAGAGTCCCACTCCCCACATTCCTGCCAGCGCTTGGCACAGTTCGTCTTTTCTTTTCTTTTTTTTTTCAAGATTGAAAAATTGCTATTTATTTGACAAAAAATTTTTGAACTTAATAAAGAAATGGTAATAACTGGTATGTAAATTAATTCAAAAATATCTCACTACGCACCAAATACCAGAATAATTCCCAGTCTTTTCACTGAGAACTCTTTTGAAAGAATGCCTATAAACCCAGTCAGTTTATTTAGGTTTTTAATCAAGAAATCTAAAGCTGCCAATCAGAGTTTCTAATCACCATGAGTTGACCAGTTTAACAGCCTCGAGGTCCTATAATGTGAGCTTCTAAAAGCTTTATTTGGCTAGGTATTGTGGTGGCGCCTGTGGTCCCAGCTGCTGGGGAGGCTGAGGTAGGAGGATCACTTGAGCCCAGCCCAGGAGTTGAGGCTGCAGAGAGCTGTGATGATGTGACGCCACTGCACTCCAGCCTGGCAATGGAGCGAGACCTTGTCTCACAAAAAGAAGAAAAAAAGCTTTGTTTCACCTGTACATTCTAATTGAGGAGTTCCTTGGCCTCAGGCTAGTAGTCCCAGCTCCATGTGCCAGATACAGACAGCACACGTGCACTCAGACAGAGGTGAGTCCTAGGTGGCATGTGTGAAGGAGATGGTATGTGGTCCCTGTATGTGTTAGGGCAGCGATGCCTAATCCAAGGGGCAGAGAGAGAGAAAGGTCACTGACCTGCAAGGGACAAGCAAGCCAGGGCTTGGTAGAGGGGAAGTCCTGAGCCTAAGGACACAGCAGAAAGGGCACTGGGAGGCCTCAGGGACCAGGTGGCCTCCAGGCCAGACCAGGAACGTGAGGGGGCGTCAGTGTCTGTGAGCAGGGCCTTAGGGCTGGAGAAAAGGAAAGGACCCAAGACACTGAGCCACAGAAGTGCTGCCTGTCCAGAAGACAGTGAGGCCTTTGTTTTGGGTAAAGGAGTATAATTTAATAAGAGACTGTGTGAAATTTGGGCAAACCTCGCCCAACAAGAACCAGAAACACCAGTGCTCTTTGCGGAAGTTAAGTAGCCAAACATTACCCTGCAGCCCCTTCCGCACCCCGAGACCCCAGTCCCCTGGAATCAAATCCATTAGCAACAGACATCCTTCGTGGAGAACATCTCCCCTCCCAAAATGTAAACAGAACTGACAAAAGCAAAAACTCAGACTGAGAGGCAACCAGGTCGGTGTCCATGCCTCATGCTTCACCTGCGCCACGTCTGGCGCTGGGACCGCCTGCTCTGTCACTCACACCGCCTCGTTACTGCAGAACAACAAGATTTAGCACGTCACTGCTCCCACCACACCCCTCTCCATCCAAAAAAGTAGATAAACACAACACAAAATAGAAACTTACCCCCAACAGAAGCCAGCATTAGTCTAGGGACCCGCTGCAGAATTACTGTGCTAACCCAGGGTATTTTCATCCTCTTCCCACTGACTTACAGAGCACCCTCTTTCCGAGAGCTCTGGAGACATAAACGTCGTTGCTCGATTCCTCCTCCCAGGTGGTCCAGCGTGGACACGGCAGATTTGCCTGTTCTGTGCTACTGTGGTGGGGGTGTCACCACAAAGGCTCACGAGCGAGATCCTCACCCCATTCTCAGACCGTTAGTGTTTCTCCCTCAGATCACACAACCAGCCCAACTACCGGAAACACTCAGGGTGATGGAAAGTCGTACAGAAAGTAAAAGAGCAAAAGAATATGAAAAAAGAATTTATAAGTATCATCACACTAACAGTCTAACTTTGCTAAAGACACAAAAATTTACCTGGTTTACCCAAGCTACAGGCATTTTATAAAGTATTCAAGAAATTAGTGTATAAAATAGTAGAAAAATTCTAGGTGTGAGCATGAACCTAAAATCAGCTTATTCTCTGCCTTCAAATGCCACGTCCGTGGGAAGTGTGTGGCCGACGGTCTGTCCAGGCTGCCTCCTGGCCTGCCCACGCTGCCTCCGCTGGGCGTCCAAGGTGCAGGGATGGTGGCTGCTGTGGTTCCGGGCAGGCAGAGGAGCCCTGTGGGTCTTGCTGGCTGTTTGTGCTGCAGGTGACGTCCCAGCGCCGGCTGCCAGGGCCTCAGCCTCGTCACGGGCTTCAGGTCCAGCGTGTCCTTCCGCAGGAACATGTTCCTTAGCTCTGAGCCAGCCTCCTCTATAACTTGCTCTGGTTTCTGCACAGATAATTACAGTCATTTTTGTAGGAAAAAACATTCTGTCTGTCTTGCAATATGTAGAAGTTTCTGGATACGCTGATCGACACCAGTTCGAATTTCGTCCTGATCGGTGCCAATGACGTGGTCCTGACTCACCAGAGAAGCAAAGCAAGTACAAAGGACCATTCGTTAGAAGGTCTCGGAGTGCCTGGTGCTGCCTGAAGAAGCCAAGCCTGGCCTGGGAGTCCCGGTGGGGTGGTGGAGGCCCCAGTGGCTGCCCAGAAAACGTACTGCCTGGCACAGCTGCCCTGTCTGGAACGGGCTCACCTTTCCACCTGCAGCCTCTCCAGCAGGTTTGTGGTGTGTGGTGCCACCTCCTCATGGCTTTAATTCACACCCCTGCTGACCAGACAAGACAGAACATTTTAACAGCTAAGCCCAGTGAGGTGCCGTAGCCAGCCAGGGAAATGGCCTGGCCCGGGGCCGCCAGGGAGGGATGGTCACACCGCTGCCCTCACATGCTTCAGAGTGGGGCGCATGCAGGTGGGAGGGTGTCACTGGACGGGCGTGCTGTAGGCATGAGGAGCAGGACGCTTCCTCGTCCTCCCTTGGGATGTTGTAACACAGGGGAGAGAGGGCAGAAGGGGTCACGACCTAACTGTCCTCTAGGAGAATGTGGCTGCCAGCGCTCCGACCCCTTCCCTAGTAAGTGGTATCTGCCATTGTGCAGGCTGGAGTGATGCCTGCTGCCTCAGTTGCTAGGCAAGGGTGTTTTTGTAAGAGAGGCTCTGCCAGGGGCTTAGGCTCAGATCTCCTATGGTGGGACCCCTCACCCCACCTTCTTGTGGACTCTCACCCCGTGGGAGAGGCCTGCATCTCCCTGCCACATGGATAGCACTGTGTGATGGGTTCCTGCCCGAAGGCACACCTTTCCTGTGGCCCGCTGCACCCAGCAGGGCCGTGCCCTGGCCGACGGTCCATGTGTGGCAGCCTGTTGCCCACAGAGGCCACGGGCAAAGCGTGCAGTTGTGCTGGCTGCATTTCCCCTCTGCAAAGCAGCCACCTTGTGCTAATGTGGCGTAGTCACTGTTGACAGGGACAGCACAGGGCAGCCCAGAGCATGCGTGAGGGGGGTTATTAGGTTAAGAAGGGTGGGGAGCATGAGACCAAAGTGACTTCTCTTTCATATTTAGTTGTAAAGGATGAGAGTATAAAATATTTAAAACTTTGTCTTCAGAGCTTAAAACTTGAAGTGTTTTTACAATTGTGGGAAGGATGGGATTTGAAAATTAATTTGCTTTAGTTCACTTTTGAATATTATGTGTTTCTTTAGCTTTATACAAACAGAAGACTAGAACCAGATGTTGAAATGAGTAAGTCTTTGGCCCTTTTGAAAATCCATAAGGCTGGAGTGAGCATATAAATGTGCTCGCCAGCTCTCCACGCTTGGGGGCTTGTTGATGGATCACTGGGGCTGTATGTGTCAGGAGTGGGGCCACCACTAGGTTAGGAGGTTGATGTTTTTATTCTAGTTAAAGATGCTGGGGTCTCACACCTGTAATCCTAGCACTTCGGGAGGCTGTAGTGGGAGGATTGCTTGAGTCCAGGAGTTTGAGACCAGCCTGGGCAACACAGCAAGACCCTGTCTCTACAGAAAATGAAAACAAGAAATGATAATGAGGTATTTAGGAATAATTTTATTAGTGTACTTTAATTTTTTTTTTTCTAAGAGACAGGGTCTTCTTCTGTCACCCAGGCTGGAGTGCAGTGGCACAATCGTAGCTCACTGCAGGCTCCAACTCCTGGGCTCCAGTGGTCCTTCTGCGCGAGTACTACAGGCGCGAGCCAGGGGCCTGCCTCTGGTGCTCTGTTTGCTGGTCACGGTCCTGTGACGGTGCGAAGTGTGGCTTGATGTGGGTTTCTCTGACGGTTAGTGATGTTGGGCGCCTTTCCATGTGATGCTGGCCACTTGTATGTCTTTGTTGGAGAAATGTCTATTGAAGCCCTTAGCCCATTTTTGAATTGGGTTGTTTGTTTTTTGCTGTTGAGTTTTAGGAGTTCTCTAGGTATTCTGGATACTACTAACCCTTATCAGATATGTGATTTGCACATTTTCTCCGCCCTGTGGGTTGTGTTTTCACTGTTGATAGTGTCCTTTGTTGCATAACAGTTTTAAATTTTAAGTCCAGTTTATTTTTTCCTTTGTTACCTGTGCTTTTGGGGGCATGTCCAGGAAACCACTGAAGGCACCTTATTTTGTGTGTGTATTTACTCAGACCTAGCTTGAGAACGAGCAGTGGGTTAGTTAATTTTGTGTTCCTCAGATTCTGAGTAGAGAAGGCAGTGAATACAAAAAACTTTGTGTTTTTTGCCTCTTTTTAAAATTCTATCTCATGCACTGTATACAAAAAACATTAAAACTATGGTCTATATAGGCAAGAAACAAATGAAATCAGTGTTGTTAAAATAGCCAGTGTGAGCCTTAAGTTGTGTTAACATGTAAGGTCCAGACAGAAATTGATTAAAAACCTTTTAGGCCTTCAGAAGATGTTGCCAGCAGGTCGGATGTTCTGCGTTGTGGCGGCTGACGGCCATGCTGTGCTTAGGCGGCCAGCGTGGGGCAGTGGACCCACTGCGGTTTATACCACGAGTGCCGGTCAGACTCTGGCCCTGGCTAGGGTGGCCTGCCTGGGACCATCTTCGTCTCTTGAGCCTTTGAGTGGGACCGTGACCACCCCGCTGCAGGGCTCTGAGGCCCGAGTCCTGGACATGCCGAGCCACCCCAGTGGCCTCTGCTGACCGCAGACCACGTGCATTCAGGTATTGCATTGACTCTGAGACACGTTCTCTTTTAAGAAAATTGTCTAACAGGATGGAAGCCCCAGCTTTAGTTTTTGTTAAATTGTACGGACATTAGGAGCCCACACAGGGTGGAGGCAGGAACATAAGGCGCCTTCCACATGATGTGCTGGCCTGCCCTGTCTGCTCCGGCCCACCTGGAGTGTTCTGGAGCACGTTACAGACGTCATGATGTTTCACTTTCAAATGTTTTAGGATGTATGGTGTTACTTTTGAAGGGATTAACTAGTTATCCCTATCCATTGAAGTTTGTTTCTCATTTCTTTACAGTGAGAAACAGGTGGCCAGGTATCAAACCCCTTTAAAACTATTTAATAAATGTACTCAAGGTAGATTTTCTTAATAGGGAAAATTTAAGAAATCTATTCATTTCAGAGAAGCAATCATTAAAATCCAGTGCAGAAGATGGTTCACCTGCAAATCAGTAAACTGTGTGGAGGCTGACACAGGTTTTAAAATAATAATGGCTTCAAGGCAGTGGTAGTAGATACTAATACTTGAAAACACCTCAAAGCAATTCAGTTGGATTTTGTTTAAATTTCATCATTTAACTATTTCTGAAGACTCACTGAGTTAATACCAAAAAGTTTTTTTTTTTTTTTTTTGAAGATGGAGTCTTGCTCCGTCACCTGGGGCACAGTGCCATGGCATCGTCACAGCTCTCTGCAGCCTCACACTCCTGGGTGCAGGCGATCCTCCTGCCTCAGCCTCCCGAGTAGCTGGGACTACAGGCATGCACCATAATGCTCAGCTAATTTTTCTATTTTCCGTAGAGACAGGGTCTCGTTCTTGCTCAGGCTGGTCTCAAACTGCTGACCTGAAGTGATCCTCCCGCCTTGGCCTCCCCGAGTGCTGGGATTACAGGTATGAGCCACTATGCCTGGCCTATTATTGTTAGATTAAAAAAAATTTTAAATCTTTTTTTAGTTGACAAGTAAAAATTATATGTATTTATGGTGTGTGACATGTTTTGTTATATGTATATGGTGTGGAATGGCCAAGTCAAGCTAACATATGCATTACTTCACATATTCTTTTTGTGGTGAGAACACTTAAAGTATTTTATTCTTAATTTAACAATTAAATTATACATTTATAATCAAATTTTATAAATAAATTATTGAATTATTAATGTAAAAACTTAATTTCATTTTTTTCTTTTACTTGGGCAGCCCCAGTTTTCAATTTCTAGTTGGTTTGATTATTCAGTCATTTATTTAACTAATGTAAACCGATCGAGCAACTGCCTGTGCCAGGGCTCGGGGCAGCGGTGGTGACAGGGACAGAGCCCCCGCCCCGCCCTTGAGGGTCAGGCCCCGCAGGCTTAGAGGCAGGGCCTGGCGCTGCTGAGGGCACTGCCCCCTTTCCCTGCCCAGCCCCTTGGGACAAGGGCTGTCTGTGTGCTGTGGTTCTTGGTCCACTCTGTGTCTTCTCCTGCTTGATAATTTGTAGTAAAAAATTCACTGGTTTCAGTCATTCTGAGATAGACATTTTTTCACATTTTAACGTCTGTGACATCAGTAAGCAGCTCACGAGTCAGTGAAGCACGGTGCTCGTCCCAGACACTGCTAAGCTCTGTGTGCAAAGTCCTGTTGCATTCTTATAATGGCCTGGCGAGGAAGCTGGGGCTAAGAGAGGTCAAGGAACCTGCGTGAGATCACTAGCAAGTGGCTGAGCCCTCAGACGGAGTCCCACCCTTGTAGTTTGGGGTGAGGTTTCCCACCCTCCTTCCTTTGATCTGCAGAAGCCAGGCATGGTGGAGTTCAGTGTCGCTGTTGTCCTCTCATCTTACAGCTCAGGAAATTAAAGTTCAGCTTAACATTTTGAAATTATTGGAATCAAAAAACAAGTCTATTTTAAGAAATGACAGTGAGTTAACACCTCTTATATTATCCTGGATTAAGCTTAAGCCTATTATTCAAGGTGAGGTGACACAAGACCTGAAGAATGGGCCCCACTTGTTCTTGCCATCAAATTGGTATTGACTGATTGACACTATGGTGCTTAAATGGTGATAATGTTCACTGGGGATTTTGGGGGTGGTGGGTGGACCCACATCTGGGGGATGTGGTGAGCACTATGAAGGAGAGGGGCATGCTTGAAGTGTATTTGGGGATGTGTATTAGGGGGTCTCAATGGGGGGTGGGAAATCCTCTAAAACTGATTCATGTGAATAGCTGTACAACTTGGTAAGTTTACTAATAACCATTTAATTGTACACTTGAAATGAAGTAAAGGCATGATTGTAAATTACACTTCAATAAAGACAAAAAAATAGTAAAAGCTTAACTATGATATTAAAGTATACAAATGTCTCTAAAAATTGAATGCTGTTAATGAAAAAAAAAACCCATGATTTTTCTTCAATTATCTTCTATGGAATGTCTTCAGGGAGGGAGGAGGTGGTAGGGCTGAGGAGAGCCAACTCATGATTTATCAATCATCTCATGAAATAAGGTTGCCGTGAGGAATCAAATGAAAGTATTTGGGTAATGTGTCTGGCACCCTGATTATTGTTAAGATGTCAGATTCAGTCAGCTAAATCTGGTCTCCTTTGTCAGTTACTTTATGGTTCTGTAATAAATGACCATTAAAAATCAAAAAAAAAAAAAAAGATGTTCCTATAGAAGCATATATTTTAGGTGTTCAAGGTAAGAATTTGAGCTATTTTTAAATTAAACTAGAAATTCCTTCAATTTTTAGAGTACAACCAATACTTAAGGAAGTTATTTTTTGGAGGGAGAACATTTTAAAGCAACGATATTTAATTGAGAATATCTGAATTCATGCTACAAAATTAAAAAGAATTAAGTGTGACTACATACATACCATACACAATTATGCACACAATAAAATTTGAGCTATTATATAGCATCAGTTGAATTTCTCATTAATTGAGAATTATTGAAATCTTTAACCAAAAGTGACTAAAGGGGCATGTTCTCATTTTGCTTTCTTCCTCAGCCATGCACCATATTGTTTATATTCCATTTAATCTACAACAAAATCACTTCTTTGAGTTATAACTTTTCATTAATTCATACTAGTACCAGTCTCCTATCTATCATTGATTGAAAAGCAAATTTAAATTATAGTTTTTATCAAGTGTTTGTCAATTTATCTATCTCGGTTTTGAATTTATCACCAATTAATTGATGCAGTATATACTAAAAAAAATCATGAGTCTTCAGAAAGGAAGAGAAACTTAGTGCAAGCAGCTGTCAGAAGAAGAATCTTTCTTTCTAGGCTTCGGTTCTCATCTGTGAAAGCCATCTCTGAACAACGTGTTGATACTCTGAGCTGCAACAATGGGATGGGGAATATAGGCTTCCTTGAGTTGTGACATTAAGTGATTTCTAAGTCTGAATCTCCCTGAAGTTATTGCTTCTATAATGTTTCCTGTGTCACACTGTGAAATTCAACTTCTGTGTTGCAGTCCAGAAATTTGCAATTAATCACCAGGTGTGGATTCCACAATTGTAGCTTCATGCCTTAGTTGGAAAATAGTGAGGCAGGTTTTCTTTCCAGCCTCATATCCCTTTCATGAATGAAGGGGCTTGGGTCTACTCCTTGGTAATATGATGCGTTTTGAAGTAAATTCCCCAACCTGAAACAACCACGAGTAAGAAATCTGGAAGGGGCTTCCAAATTCATCTTTTAGAAGGACAGGAGCTATTAGACTCTGGAGAAAATAAATAGCAGCTATAGAATATATGGAGGACTTTAGGTTGGATTAGAGATGTCAGAAATAACTAAGGTGTTCATTTAAGGGCAACTAAGGGAAAATAAAAGGATTTGAGTTGTTTGTCTTGGCTGAAAGCACTTTAAATGGAGAAAGGCAACTTCAGCGCTTATTTATAAGCTTAGGTAAAGAATTAAATTGCATTTCATTGAGTTCTGTGATAGCTCTTTCTATGAACTTAGCCTATATTTTATAGTATTTCATTCTAAGACCATCTTTAGACCAAATGAGCTTTTCCAAAATAAAATATTTCAAGGTAGCGTCAGCTGTACCTTTCTCTAAAAGATGTCTATTCCTGTTCACTACCATAATGAATAGATAACGTTCTTCATCTCGTACCTGGGAACGGGATCACACAACTTAGACTCACGATAATAATTTTATTTATTGCATGCACATGTGCTATGCACTGTAGATACATTTTATCTTTTAATCCTCACAAACATTTGGGGAAAGAGGCAACGAGGGTCATAAAAGTCATGGGACTTGCCTGTGCCAAGTACACTCTTTTGTGGCCACTCTAACGCTCAAAGTCAGGACTGTTTGATTAGAGGTGATTAGTACTTCGGGTAAGACCTAACCAGGCATGTACATCAGAATCACATGAGGTTTTTTCCAAAATAGGTAGCTCAGGCAACACCACAGATTTACTTAGGAACAGGACAGTTGCACTTTGGAAAAGCTACTTCTGTAGCTAAAAACTGTGGGTCTAGTTGAGGAATCCATCCCTCCACGGTCCCCATCCACAAAGAATGATGTGGGTAGCCTTCCAGGTCATGCATAGTCACATAGCATACATATACATGACTGGGCCCTCAACTAGGGTTCCACTTGTCATAGCACTGTTTAGTACCTAATAAGTATAACTTAAGGAACTCATTTCCCTTACCACCGAGGAGTGGGCAGGACAAAAGGGTTGGGACAAAGTTTTATTCATTCTAGCCACAAAGGGAGCCAACAGGCTATGGCAAAAGGAAAGATCCAAAGGGATTGGAAAAGTCCTTTTTATTTGGAAAAGATATTAAGATTTTCTTGGGTAAAGTTTTAGGAGATCAGAAAATGCTCAATGCTGGTATAAGGGAGGCAAAACTTTACCTCTATCCTCTTGGGGATGGGGCTGAGAGTTAAATTTATATAAGACAGATTAACAGGAGAAAAGCAAACAAATTTACAAAAGCTTTACATGACATTGGAGCCCTAGCAAGAAAATAAGGACCCCAAAATATGGCAAAACCCAAATGTTCATGTAGTAGACAGGAAAAAAAGAGGCCACTATGGGAAAGTAACTAAACTATGTGAGGAGACTGAAGGAAGGTAGGAATTATTTTAACAGTGTCTATTTGTATAGAATTTCTTCAGCCTTAACTTCTCATCCTTAATGACAGAAATGTTACTTTTCTTTAGGATAGGGAGAACATCCTTTACATGGGAATTTCATCTGCTTTTAAGAACAACAACAAAATGAAGGTCAGAATTTTTTTTTTTTTTTTTTTTACATCTGCTGTTTGTCAAGTGCTCTTTTAGCTCAAAATTATCCTTATGAAATTTGGCTCATTTGGGGGTGGCATATTCTGCTACTCTTAATTAGTCTGGTAGTTTCTTCCTGAAATCGTGGCTGTTAATTAAAATGACCCAGGATGGCTTGAATACTATGGTCCTGGATGACTGCTGATACTCTGAGCACTGGAGAGGAGACACCACCTAGAAGAAGGTGCTGAATCATCTCAGGAAGAGCCATGCAGCTGAAATCTCCAGGCATGTACTGCTCATAAAAAGAAGGGATGGTATGAAAAATTGCATAAGCAAAAGGCACTGGGTAGACTCTCTGGTAGTTTCTCCTAGAAGGAACAATTCCAACCAGAGGCTATTTATATATTTATTCATTTATTAAACAAATATTTATGAAGTATTTCTGCTGTATTTATACTTGGTCCTAGGATGCAAAGTTGTTTAATCACCCTGGTTTTCAGGGAAGGGTAATGTATGAAGTGAAAAAAAGCCTTCAAATAAATGAGTGCGGCCTCTTTTGAATTGCTGATCATTTATCTTGCACTTTGTTCTGTCCATTCCTGGAGGTGGGAAATGAATCAGGAAGTAACAAAATAGTGCTCACTGCTGTCCAAGATGGGAGGCAAAATTTTCTGCCTCTCCAAACTGGATGATTACATTTTTGTGTTCTAAGGACTAAGGCCTCTTTCTGATGATTGATCAAGCTTTTTTTTTTTTCTTTTCCTTTTGGGATGGATCATCAAGCCCAATTAAAAGAAGGAGAAAAAACCAAATTATGAAAGAAAGGTACTGGGTCCCAGAGTTTAAATGTTTGAATTCAATCCTGATGAGAACTCAGAAAGTCTGGCAGGAGTCCGAAGAAGAACTGAGTGTCCAGGATCTAGAAGACAGCTTGGGATGGCTTGGGGCTGGCTCACCATGTGAAGACAGTGGCCTCACTCACAGGTGATCTGATCGCGTGAGTAGAAACCCTGTCTTGGCCATGGTGCAATCTCCAATCTCTGAACACCTAGTGAAAGTTGTTCCGGGCAGGGAGACTCCCAAACTCCGGATAAAAGGAGGTATTTTTGAACCGGTGTTTTAGGGCCAAATTAGGTAGTACAAGAACCAGGGAAGGGACAGAAAGTATATATATATATATATATATATATATATATATATATATATATCCCCAATATCAGTTTCTTAAAGATCACTCCCCTCTACTATAGAGTTTCTTGGCCAGCTCAGGGTACAGGAACAAAGCACCAAAGAATAGGCGGCTTAAACAGCAGAAATTAATTTTCTTACAGTTCTAGCAGCTAGATCAAGGTGCCAGACAATGTGGTTTCTGGCAAAGATTCTCTTAGCTCACCAAGAGAATCACCTTCTCACTGCGTCCCCACATGACAGAAAGAAAGAGCAAGAGAGCAAGCTTTTGCATGTCTTCTAAGGGCACTAACACCATCATACCAAGGCCCTACTCTTATGACCTCATTTAACTTTTATCACCTTTTTACAGGCCCTGCCTCCAAACAGAAACACATTAGCGCTTAGGGCTTCAACATATGAATTTGGGGAGAAGACAGTATTCAATCCATAACAATGAGTCTATGGACACTTGAGGTATTAGCGGGGTTTTAAATTTCTGTGATCTAGGTTTACAATTTTTTTTTCTGCTTCCAATTTTCTTTTTAGCTAAAACAAAATCAATGTGTAAAGACAGAACTATCAGAGTTATAATTTATAATCAAATAAATCTGTAGTGAGAGAAATTTTAGTTTCTTAAGTAAGTGCTTCCCCAAAACAGGACTCATGCTAGCAAAGAATGTGCATTAGGAATTCATGAAAACGTTTTCTGTTTTCTAGTACAAGAACCCTGTATGCTACTCAAATTGAAAATACTATGACGACATATTTGATGAAGATATGTTAGCCTTAAGCCTCTCTGTAAGAATTCGTGTGATTGCTGCTTCTCCCACTGTATACACTTTATTAATGTTCAACCCTTGGAGTTCATAGTTCAGAAAAATCAGCTGTCCAGGCAGGGAGCTGCTGTAGAGGGTTTAATTCATAAATCTTCTAACTCTTTGGTTTTATAATAATTCAGTGATTCTTTACGTTTGTCCAACAACTCCCTTTATTCAATTTAGCTGAAATAGAAACTCTTGATTCTCATCTTGTTTGTTTATTGTAGTAACTTTATGAAAAAGTATCTAATATAGAACATTCCAAGATATAATTCATTAGAAGGTGCTTAATGTCTGACAACACTACGCAATTGACAGCAGGCAGCAGTCGAAGATACAAACAACAGGCACAGCAAGACCTATGATGTAAAGGAAAACATGTTGAGATTATTTCAGTCCATTGAAGCTATACTAAATAGGTTGTACTCTATCTCGTTAGAATTTAGAAATCATTGAAGAGTGGCAAATTGTTAATTGTTTTGTTTTAAATATGATTCCAGAAGATTTGAAGGGGTAAGTGTATGCAAGATGATGAGTTAGAAGAGTGCTGAGCTGAGCTGCTCCAGATGCTGCAAGAGTATGACCCAGGGCGGCAGCATCAGTGACAGATAAGAGAGGCAGAATTCAGTTGTAACTATTTGGGAAATAATCATTAAAAGCCCAACAAAAATATTTTAAATTCTCAGTATTGACAAGAATCATTTCAATCAAATACCAGCTAGACTTGATGAGACATTGAAAGATTATAGACCATGGTTGGAACTCTTTAAGTTCACTGTAATGAGCCTGAAGTTGTCATTTAAGATATAGAATGATTACTATATTTTATGTTCTATTATATACCAGGCGAAGCACTATGTACTTTACACATGTTATTCTATTTAATTTATAAAATTCTTATAACCACTTGGCAATTGAATGGTAAATACTGGAATCTGGAAAGTAAATTGGTGCCAGTCTGCTGTTTATTATAACACTAGGTAATAATTTGCCCAGATTTCCATCTAATCTAAAGTCTAAAGAATATATAACTTGAGAATGAAACCAGATACTTCACATTAGGCATCTGGCAACATATACATAATTATTAGGCATAATACATTCAAATTAAAGTACTTAACATAGACTATGTATGTTGTTAGAAGTAATAAAACTGTTTTAAAACCAGCTCCTAGAAGAGAGAATGTTTTACTTTTAAGAACAGTGTTCTTATTTTAGTCATGGTTATGTAAGTGTGAAAGATTCATATCAATCAAGATTATGCCAACAAAACAGGGAGGTATAGACATTGTTCTGGAAAGATACTAATATAGATCACAGATTTAAAAAAAAAAAGAGTTTTGAGTAGAGAAAGAATCTACACCACTGTGATTTAAACCACAGACTCAAAATCGTCCAGGACATTTTCTTGCCTCATCTTTTCTCTCTGTCAGTCAAATTCTTCCCTCAGGACACATTTTTCAGCCAACTGAAAACAAGCCACTTTGGCAGCTTCCACCATCATATTTCCTCTGTATCATGACCAGTGAGGGAAAAGGTTCTTTTCCTCTAGCAAAGTTAAAATAAATACACAAACACACAAACAAGCAAACAGGGACAAGATTAGATACGGCTTGCCAGGAGGATGAATTACTCTCCATGACTATGCCAGGGTAAATCATATTTTCAGCTCTGTGTCTGGGGCAGTAAGACACCATGACTGTCAGTACGATCATACCATGACTAGAACAGGAGTGGTTTCCCAAATGAAAGGCCTGTAAGACACATGTCGGCACTGGATAAAATTCTGCATACTAGACTGTCAACACAATCGGCAAGTCTAGTCTACATCTCCTGCCAAGTTATATTAAATTAAATTATCAATCTTTTCATAAAAATGCAGAAAACATATTAGTCTTTTATAAGAGCTTAATAAATATAAATATAATTAATGTGAATTGAAGTTAAAAACTTTCAGACATATGTAATATGTCCATTGTTAAACACTTAGGATAATAATTTGGAAAATTTGGTTTTAAAGAAAATTATTGTTGAAAAGCATATTAAAAGTAGATCTGGAGTCAGGTGTGGCGGCTCGTGCCTGTAATCCCAGCACTTTGGGAGGCCAAAGCAGAAGGGTCGCTTGAGGCCAGGAGTTCAAGATCGGCAATGGGCAGTACAGCAAAATCCATCCTACAGAATTTTGTTTTCAATTAATTGGGCATAGTAGCACTCAGGAAGCTGAAGCAGGAGAATCAACTGAGCCCAAGAATTCTAGATTATAGTGAGCTAATGATCACTCCACTATACTCCAGCCTGTGTGACAGAGCAAGACCTTGTCTCTAAAAAAACAACAAAAAAGTAGATGTGGAATATTTTAAAACTGGTGTTAGAACAATGAGGTAACTTTCTGCAAAAATGTAGAAGTAAAGATTATTCATAACTTTCAATAGAAGAAAATGGATCAAAGATATAAATCTTAAAATCATAAAAATACTAAATAATTCATGGAAGTATAAAAACAGAAAGGGGGAAAATATTTGCATGCTATAAGCTGATAAAGGGCTGATAACTGATTCTGTGTAGAACTCAAGAAAATCAGCAAGAAAAAATCAAACAACCCCATTAAAAAGTTGGCAAAGGACGTGAATAAAAACTTTTCCAAAGAAGATACACTAATGGGCAAAATTAGTCACATGAGTAGATTCATGTGATCAGGCTTTAACCATACCTGTAAAGTTCCTCTTTCCACATAAGTTAACATATTCATAGGTTTTAGGGATCAGGGCATGGACACGTCTGAGGGCTGTTATTCTGTCTACCATAATACACATTAATATGAATGGAATAATAATGATTCTTTAAAAGTGAAATGAGGAGATTATATATGTACTATATACATACACAGAGAGAGGGAGAAAGAAAGAGAGAACTATATGAAAATTTTTTATATCAGAATATTATGGGGCTACAAACATTTTGGTTACATGTAATGCCTTTGCCTCACCCAAGCCAGGGCTACAAGCATGCCCTTCCCTCATACAGTGTGCTCCGCATCCCACCCTCATGTCCCCTCCCATCTGACCAGCACCAAGTGAATATTACTACCATGTAAGCACCTTAGTGTTGATCAATTAGTACTAATT
Organism: Lepilemur ruficaudatus; assembly: GCA_963574885.1. Taxonomy (NCBI): domain Eukaryota; kingdom Metazoa; phylum Chordata; class Mammalia; order Primates; family Lepilemuridae; genus Lepilemur; species Lepilemur ruficaudatus. The sequence continues at coordinate 52,633 of CAUYRT010086645.1, read as the reverse complement.
TGATGGTGAGTACATGTGGTGCTTGGTTTTCCATTCTTGTGATACCTCACTTCAAAGGATGGTCTCAAATTCTATCCAGGATACTATAAGAGGTGGTAGTTCACCATTGCTTTTTATAGTTGAGTATTCCATGGTATACATAATACCACATTTTATTAATCCATTCATGTATTGATGGGCACTTGGGTAGTTTCCACATCTTTGCAATTGTGAATTGTGCTGCCATAAACATTCAAGGGCAGATGTCTTTATTATAGAATGTCTTTTTTCCTTTAGATAGATGCCCAGTAGTGGGATTGCTAGATCAAATGGTATTTCTATTTTTAGCTCTTTGATATATCTCCAAATTACTTTCCACAGGGGTTGTACTAATTTGCAGTCCCACTAGCAGCGTAAGAGTGTTCCAATCTCTACATATCCATGCCAGCATTTGTTGTTTTGGGACTTTTTGACAAAGGCCATTTTGACTGGAGTGAGGTGATATCTCACTGTGGTTTTAATTTGCATTTGCCTAATGATTAGAGGTGTTGAGCACTTTTTTACATGTTTGCTGGCCATTATTCTGTCTTTTAAAATTGTTAATATTGCAGGTCTGAGTGGAAAAGAGACGACCCAGAAGTGAGAGGGAGAGTTTTTCTTGCGTTTTCTTTTGTACATTTTGAACTTTGAATCATTTAAACATTTTACAAAACCTAAATGTTTAAAAGATAAAAGCAAGTCTCTTTAAAAAATATAAGATGAAGATAGGTGTAAATTGATTTCATTCCAGTCAGGGAGTGTGAACCCTAGTGTTTGATGAATAATACATGTGGCTTAGGAATGCCCCAGGGGCCGTGTAGAGGAGCACACAGTTGGGAGAGGCATAAGGAAGAGTGCTAGAATGTGGTCACCAACACAGGGCAGGAATAGCAGGGGTGTCTCATTGATCTGTTCCTGCTGCTAAGGTCTCCCTGTATTTTTATGTCAGCAATTCCGCAAGGACCTGTAGTGAATCTTACAGTACAACCACCCACAGGAGAGAAATTAAAAAGAGTGGGAAAAATTCTCCTCACTCTATTAACATTATCTCTTTCAGACTCCGAGCTGGTGGATGCTCCACTTATGAAAGGCAGAATATAGAGGCAAAATTAGAAAAGTTCATTCCTCTCTCAAATTTTTATAATTGAAACTGTGACTTGGGAACATGGAATTTGATATAGGAGGATAATACCACTGATACAAAAGCAACGTTTTTTCTTATGGGAATTTAATTAATTAAAATTAACTGGAGATATTTTCAAGGTAAAGACTACTGTCCCATCCAACAAATCGCCAAGAAAATGACAAATATTTTAATAGACAATTGGGTAAAGATGCCAACCGGAAACTCACAAATGTGAATACCTAAATGGCTTAGAAACACAGAAAATGTTTAGCCACACTTTTAGTGAAAATTAAACACAAATTAATTTAAAAAGAAATATCCTTTCAAACTTAATAGATTGGCAATTTTTACAATTTGATAATGCTAAGCATTGAAATGAATTTTCAGAACCTTTAGCTTTGCAGTGCAATTTGGCAACAACTACTAAAGTTGGACACACATTATAACATAGAAATTCTAACACCAGCTATGCTCCAACAAAACTGTCACTTGTCCACAAAAAGACATACGAGATTGTTCATAGCAGCATTGATTTTTATAGGAAAATAATAGAAACAATGTAAATGACCATCAAAGAGAAAATAGAGAAATAAATTATAATATAACCTTTAAAATAGTACTGTATCACAGCGAAAATGTATTATCAGGGATTGATCTCACAAACAATAATAATTATAAGCAACCTGCAGAGGACTACATACAACATGATGCATATATATTACATTTTTAAAATGTTAAATAGCATACTATCAGGCTTTGTAGTAAAAGATGAACATAGAAATGATGAATACCAAATTTAAAATAGTTATTCCCTGTGGAGATCAGGGTCATGGTAGATGGGAGAGGAAAAAGATTAAAAAGGGGTATATCAAAAAATTCAAAAATATTTAAGATATCTTATTCTGTATGCTTGGTGATCTTGAGTATTTGTTGTATTATTAATATCTAAAACACCTAAAATGTTAAAAACCACACAGCTTTTTATTATTTATATAATGCTTCATCTAACATTCTGATTTTAGTAGAAAGCTATGGGAGCAAACACAGCTGTTGCATTAAAAAAATAAATTTCTACATTCTGCTAATTATAACCACTGTAATAATAACAAAGGTTTCCTTTTTTATTTCAAAATATTAAGGGGTACAAATGTCTTAGGTTACATGGATCACTCTTGCTAAATAGAAAAAAGAAAGAAAGATAGTAAAGCAACTATACTGAAATATGCTGTATCTTTCAGGGAAGGAAAATCCACAAACGTTGACTTACCAAAGACCAAGATAGTAGTTTATGTCTCATATGTTACGGAAGAGATAAACTTACGGAAAGGTGGTGTGTTCATAATCTTTACAAAGTCAAGTTCTTTCTATTGTTTTTTTTTTTTGTTTGTTTGTTTGTTTTTATTCCTCCATCCTCAAAACGTGGTTTCCACTTCTTGACCTAGGTTTTCTGATCCAGCTTCAGTCATGACATCTATATTTCAGCCAGCTATTAGAAGAAAAAGAGAAGGAAGACATACCATTTCCCTCAATGTTCATGCAAAAGAAATTTGAGCATACTATTTTGGTTTGCATCCTATTGGCCAAAACTGTCACATGATTATGCCTAATCATAAGGTTGAGAAATAGTTTACTCATTTAAAAAAATGGCAAATAATTGAATAGAAAACTAAGCAAATTTCTATTCAAGGTAGCCATGCACATTTTTTGCAAATGTTGATTGCTGTTGTTCATATAAATTTTATAAAAATATTTTTTTATTATTATTAGACAAAAGAATATTTGGGGTCATTACTGATCTGCTTATTGATTCTAGCACCAGAATAATATGATTTTTAAGATTATAACTCTGTAGTATGTTGCAAATGCATAATACATTTTAAATACATAATAATAAAACATTTCTATATTCATGTTAAATATTTATTATTCTTTTAGACAAATTTACAATCAAATTATAATTCCTTCCTCCCAAATTTCCTCACTAATCTCCATATAATTTAAGGAATCACATATAATATGTTGGGATTCAGTTCCTGTATCATATGTCTTAGATGATATAGCTGTGTATCTATTAAAATACATAAATGTAACTCAGAAAAAAGTGATGTTATTTCTTAAAAGCATTTGATATCTTCTTTTCAACTTTAGAAAAACATTAACACTTTCTATAGCCTTGTCAATTTTTGTAAAACATCTGTTAAAGTCTAAGAACATGCTAGTTTCCCTCTTCCACAATTAAATTTTTGTAAATTTCTTATATTTACATTTGATCTATATAATTTGCTTTTAGCACATATAATTTATTAAATGCATTTTTTATAAATATGAAACAAATCTCTGTTGTTTTAAACATATGTTGCCTTGAATCCAATTTTTTTTCATAAATTATGGTCATTGTCTATGCACTTGGTTTATAGGTTTCTGATTAATTTTGAATTTTTTCATTTCCAACCTCTAATTTTTCTAGATGTATTTCTTAAAAGAAGCCTATATTATTTTTAATATGGAAATATTGTCATTTATATAGATATTTCCATAGCTTACGTGGTTGGTTATATCTCTCTCACCTAATTTTATTTCTTACTGTGTCATTTGTTTTCTCTCTTTCACTATATGAACTACAGTTTGATTCCACAGTGACTTAGAATTCATGTACTTGTAATCTTCAAATGATTTCCTTTTAAGTTTCTCAAAAACATTATTCAAGGCCGGGCGCGGTGGCTCACGCCTGTAATCCTAGCACTCTGGGAGGCCGAGGCAGATGGATTGCTCAAGGTCAGGAGTTCGAAACCAGCCTGAGCAAGAGCGAGACCTTGTCTCTACTAAAAATAGAAAGAAATTAATTGGCCAACTAAAAATATATAGAAAAAATTAGCCGGGCATGGTGGCACATGCTTGTAGTCCCAGCTGCTCGGGAGGCTGAGGCAGAAGGATCACTTGAGCCCCGGAGTTTGAGGTTGCTGTGAGCTAGGCTAAAGCCACGGCACTCACTCTAGCCCAGGCAGCAGAGTGAGACTCTGTCTCAAAAAAAAAAAAAAAAAAATGGGAAAAGGACCTGAATAGACATTTTTCCAAAGAAGACATACAAATTAACACTGAGTATATGAAAAGGTACTCAACAATACTAATCATGAGAGAAATGTAAATCAAAACCACAGTGAGATATCACCTCATGCATGTTAGGAAGGCTATCAAAAAAGACAAGTAAATGGTGAAAATACGGAGAAAAGGAAATCCTCATATACTATTGGTGGGAATATAAATCGTTACAGCCAATTATGGAAAACAGTATGGAAGCTCTTCACAAAATTATAACTGCCATATTATCCAGCAATCCCACTTCTGGGTCTATATCCAAATAAAATTAAATCAGTATCTTGAAGATATCTCTGCACCCCATGTTCATTGTGGCATTAGTCACAACAGCTAAGATATGGAAACTACTTAATGTCCACAGACAGATGAATAAAGAAATTATGGTACATACATACAATGAAATATTATCTAGCCATAAAAAATGAGAAAATCATGCCATTCGCAACAACATGGGCAAACCTGGAGAACATTATGCTGAGTGAAATAAGCCAGACAACAGAAAGACAAATGCTGTAAGATCATACTCTAAGTGGAATCTAAAACAGTGGAACTCACAGAAGCAGAGAATAGAATGGTAGTTGTCTGGAACTAGGAAATGGAGGAAATCGGGCAATGGTCAATGGGCATAAACTTTCAGTTATAAGGTCAATAAGTTCTGAGGATCTAACACACAACATGAGTGGTGATGGATGTGTTCATTAATTCGATAGTGGCAATCAATCATTACACAATGTATGTACATCAAACCATCATATTGTACACCTTGAATATGTTCAATCTTTATTTGACAAATATTTTAAATGAAGGAAAAAACTCAATAGTAAAAAAAAATCTAATAAGAAAAGAGGAAAATCACATGAAAAGACATTTCACCAAAGAGGAATATAGATGCTAAATAAACACAAGACGATGTTCAACCTCATGAGGCATTAAGGAAGTACCCATTAAGACCGTGATGAGGTATCATTATACAACTATTGGGTAGCTAAAATAGTGACAATACCAAATGATGGCAAAGATGCAGAGAAACTGGATCCTTGATCCATGGATAGTAGGAATGCAAATGGTAGAGGCACTCTGGAAAATGGTTTGGCAGTTTCATAAAAGCCTAAAATGTGCTTACCGCAGGACTGAGCAAACAGGCTTCTGTGTATTTGTCTCTGAAAAAATGAAAAGTCATGTTCACAAAACAGTCTGTATGTGACTGCTCAACTGATTCATATCTGGGGAAATCAGTTGGCTCCCCAGATAATTTAGCATTAGTCTCAGTTTAGCCACATTGGGAGTAACTCGCCACTCCGGTTTTGGGTTCCAGTTTAACTCGGTGTTGTATGCCTCAAATGAAACTCTTCCATTCTGCCAGGGTTGGTCAGCATCAGAGGCAGAATTCACACAGTTCAGAATGGAAGATTCAGTTCATGAGAACTGCAAGAAAATTTTGACTTTAACATGAGTGATGGTTATAGATTTTTTAAATAAAAGTAAAATCAGACATTAAAAAGTAAATGGAATGACAACCTGGCAGCTGTTCTTAAAGAATCATATGCTAAACCTATTGGCATATTATTTTCCAGAATAGCTTGTAATGGCTGCTACTAGTCAGTACTGTTTAGTATGAACATTTGAAGTTTTGTGTGGAGGTAACACCATCTGAGTAGCTCCCTTTTCTCATAGAAATAGTCAGAAATATAACAAAGTATAAGAACAAACAGAAGATTTAACAAGGCTACAGAATATGTCATTTATTCCATGTTCAAAGGCAATAGAAAAGAAACCAAGAAGATGTCTTTATTCTTCTGTGAGAATTCTATTGTTCATCGTGTTCTAATTATGAAATTTGAACTTAAAAGGATGAAAGAGAAGCTCAATCCACAATATAAAGTGTATCTTTTCTGGAAATAGTTCTTAACAACTTAAATGGCAGGTTTATGCACCCCAGACTGACCCCAGAGTTAAAGCAATACACTGTAATGCTCACAATAGTCTGCAAAGCTGCATTTCTTGATTCATTTGTGTTGCAGACAAATTAGAAGGCTGTATCGCAGAGAGAGAAAACACTGCTAATCTTTCATGACTATTAGGTGGTTTCACTGAAATGGAATTGTAGAAACAAATTTCTCAGGTAGAAAAAATATCTATTCCGTACCATTTTCTTCAATGTAAAATGAATTCATTTATTCCTTAATCACAGAAAATAAAAAGCTCTCCAAATTGAACAAATGGAAATGTAGGGAATTTCCACAAAAAGGAATTTTTAAATAAAATGAAAATAGACTTCAAGAATATTTTCATGCCTTTGAAGCACACAGGGGAGTTAATGGAAATTGTGGCCACAGCAATGCAGAAATAATACCTTATATTTGGGAAATCAACATGTTTGGGAATCTGAGAAGAAGAAAGCTACGTGAAATGAAATCATCTTGGGTCATTATGTATCTACAGTATTCTCCTCACTCAGACACACTCAGACATATGTTAAAGACATAACTAGCTCTACTTCCATTGAGGTATTTTTTTCAATAAATGAAACTCCAACTACAAAAGCAGTTGACAACGCGAAATTACAAAAAAGCTGTCAGAAGGCCTGTGTGGAAGACACATTCACCATCAGCACAAGTGCTAGGAATCTGAGAAGCTTTTTTAATGGATTCAGAGACCTTTGAAAAAAAAAAGGTCTCCTCCTCCAGTAATTGAATTTGACACCAAAGTTCTTTGGATGCTAGGGCCGTACAGGGTATTTTCCCATCCACATCTAGGCTAAATTGGAGATGGTGACCTCTGATAGACTAGAGCAATCCAGGAAGTAATAGAAACTTCACTTCATAGAAACCGGTGACAGGTTGGGATTAAATGCTAGGCTGGCCAGGAACAGCCAGACTCCTTCTCAGGGAACCCACAGGCTTCCAAAGGAATGAAGATTTTTTTAAAACATGCTATAAATGCTTCCTTTTTCAACTTTCTTTAAATATATTGAAAATTATAAACTAAAATCACCTCAGATTTGGGGCTCAGGTAAGACTTAAATCCAAATGAGATGTCCTGGTTCCTCAGTGCAATGCCATTTTACAGAACTTCAAAACAGTGGTTACGGAGAAGTGCCATGGGACGCAGACAAGGGTTTATGCATAAGGATGTTCCTTGCACTGTTGTTTAAAATAGTGAAAAAGCAGACACACCTGCATATTCAAGACCAAGGACCTGGGTAAGCCAAGGTATATCACAGATGGAAGTTTACGTACTCATTAAAAAGAATCTTTTGGAAGGATATTTAATTAAAGCAAAATTTTCATGCTAAATTACTGTGAAAGCAAGATACAGAATTATACATATAATGGATATACATGTATCTGGATATATAACATATACATAGATTAAAAGTTCAGAAATTATGGAGTGATGGTCACTAGGCAATAAGATTACAAATGGTTCTTTTTAAAATATTCTTTTGCTAATTTACATACTTATTGCACTGAATGTGTACTACTTTGTAACCAGAAAATTGAAAAACAGTAGCTAAGAGAATACAAATATGGTTTCAGTCCTTTTAACTACTAAAACCTTTGTTATATTTCCTTATTGTTAATTCATTTGTTAGACAAGGATTTATTAAAAATATTGTGTTCGGACTTCTGAGAAAGATCTAGAGAAAACATATTTACATAACTACTCTTTCAGAAATTCACAGAAAAGCATAAAAAAGAATTGAAAATAGAGAATGAAATTGTATCTGTTATAAAACTAGGGAAATTACACAAACCTGTACAACAAACTTTAAAGAGTATACAAACTATCATTAAATTTCCCTATTAAAGAAGCATTTGAAGCATCTCCCTAAGTCATCTCTCTTAAAGATTAATTCATAGAATAAGTTTTGACATATCCATACCATTAGACATAATGATTTATCTTTTTTTTGTTTTTTTCTGTGAGACAGAGTCTCATTCTGTCACCCCAGCTAGAGTGCTGTGGTGTCATCACAGCTCACTGCAACCTCAGACTCCTGGGCTCAAGAGATCCTTCTGCATCAGCCTCCTGAGTATCTGGGACTACAGGCACCACCACCACACCCAGCTAATGAGCCATGCCTGGCTCATTTTTTTTTTTTGGTTCTATTTTTAGTAGAGATGGGGTCTTGCTCTTGCTCAGACTGGTCTTACACCCCTGAGCTCAAAGCAATCTTCCTGCCTCGGCTTCCCACAGTGCTAGGATTACAGGTACGAGCCACTGTGCCAAGCCTAGACATAATGATTTAAATCTATGCAAATTGACTTACAAGGATGTATTATTAAATAAGAAAACAGACCTTGAAAATTACATTAATATAGATATAAAATAAACATATATATTATTCATAATTATATATTCCCATAAATATATATACATATACACATAATTATATATATTCATTTTTATAAAACAAACAATAACTTGCAAAATGTATGATAGATAATGTACATACATAAGAAGGAGAAAGAGATATGTTATATGGGCATAGAAAAATTATGAAAGAATTAACACGCCTGGATGCTAACCTTAATAAAAGAAGAGAGAGCTACTTGGATGTCAAGTACAATAATCAAAATTATTTTTTAAACCATATATGTAAACTTCTCATTCTTGCCATGACAATGTAACAGGTAACTGGACTTGCCTTCCCAAAAATTATAGAACTGGACAAAATATGAGTCAAATGTTTTTAGATGTTGAAAATAGGCAGTACAGGACATAATCCTTGAGAGAAGGAAAACATATGAGATAAACTTAACAGTTGCTTTACAATTGCCCGGATTTTCCACTTAATGGTATTTTTCTGCCACAGATCAGAAAAGGAAAGCTAAGCAGAACACCAGTCTTGCCAAATTGAGGAGGCTGATACTAGAGTTCCAGACTGCTGACATAGTTGGAATTTTCAGAGCAAAGCACACGAGAAAAGAGAGCTCTATGGAGGAAAGCGATGAGTCCCATGGCAATTCACTAGAATGCTGGGCTGGGGATTGGACTGATCACACAACAGGGTGTGTTTCTCTAAGGTCAAGCAGAGATGGCCTGCTCCACAATATTTGAAGTTGGGCAGTGTTAGGAGACATTGGAGTTCCATGCCAGCTACATTCAAGAGACCCCACTGTGGAAAAGTGCACATTCAGTTGACAATAACCATTTACTAGAGTAAGATGTATGACTTAGAATTTGGCCCCAAATTGAAATAGACCAGTGTTCACAGAGAATAAAAACAATACTGACAGGATCAAAATAGTTTGACAGGATTTAATGTCTGCCAGAAAAAAACTTTAAAACCTTTTAGAGCAACACGATAGAACCCTGAAATTCCTACAACATATCATCTACAATGCCCAGAGCATACTCAAAAATTAGTAGAAATAGGAAAATGTGACCCATAAGGGGGAGAAAATTTGGTTATTAGTAACAGGTCCAAAAATGATTTAGATATTTGGAACTGCAGATAACATTTTAAAACAGCTATTATAAATATGTTTAAGGTCTTAAAGGAAAATATGGTTATAATGAATAAAAGAATGGGGAAATTCAGCAAAGAAATACTATAAAAAAGAATCAAATGAAAATTTAATAAATGAAATGTACAATATTTGAAATGAAAAATTCAGTGGATGGACTTCCTACGAGATTGGGAGCAGCAAAGGAAAGAGTCAATGAATTTTAAGACAGATCAATAAAATTTATCCAATGTAAAGACATGGAGAGAAAAGATTGAAATAAAATGAAAAGAAGGTCAATAACCTGTAAGAGAATAGTAAGAGAAAAAATAGAGAAAATGGAGCAGAACAAAAGTTCGCAGAAATAATAGCAGAGAATTTCCTAAATGTAATGGAAAAAATCAACATATACTTTCAAAAAACTAGCAAAATGTAAACAGGAAAAATACAAAGAGAGCCAAATCTAGGCACATCATAATCAAAGTGCTGAAAACCAAAGATAAAGAGAAAATCCTAAAAGTAGACAGAGAATAACCACATACTATATATAAAGGAACTAATATATATAAAGGCTAATGTCTCATCAGAAACAATAGAATCTATAACGGAATGGCATCTTTAAAGGAAAAACAAAAGTCATCCCACAATTTTATATCCATAGAAAATATACTCCAAAAATAAAGGTAAAATAAAGACAGTTTTAGATAATTAAAATAGAGGATTTGTTCGAAGCAAATCTGTACTAAGAAAATTCTAAAACAAGTTCTTCAGGCTGAAGTAAAAATAATACCAGATAGAAATTCAGATCTACAGAAAGAAATAAAGAGCACTGGAAATGTTAACTGTGAAAGTATACGTAAAAGACATTTTATTTTTCCCTTAATATCTTTAAAATCACATAACTCTTTAAAACAAAAAGTATAATTATAATATTAATTAAGATTTTAAAATGTATACAGGCTATATATGTATACATATACATATATGACAAGAAGAATACAAAATCTGAGGAATACATAGAACTATACTGTGTCAAGGCTATACCTTCTATAAAGAATAAAATATTTAAAAGACAGCGATAAACTAAGGATGAATGTTGTAATTCCTAGAAAAACCACAAAAATAGCTTAATAAAAAGGCAAATTCATTCTGGTGGCAAAACAAAAAGGAAATACCACTAAAAAGTAAAGTCTACCTAAAAATCCAATAGAAGAATAAAAAAGGAAGAATAAAAATTATTTCATTAGCACAAAAGAGGGCTCATAAAGGTAGATAGGAACAAGAAACAGACAAGAGAAATAGGGGAAAAATAGCAAAATAGTAGACACATCTATCTCATATGTTAAACGGACCAAACACTCCAAATAAAAGGCAAAGATTGTTGAGTTGGATAAGGAAAAAATCCATTCCCAACTAGATGTTGTTTATAAGAGATGCTATTCTAGTAAAAAGGGACACGTAGGTTGAAAATTTAAAAATGGAAAAAGACATACCAACCAAACAATAAACATAAAAAAACTGGAGAGGGTACATTAACATCAGACATGATAGACATCAAGACAAGGAAAATTGCACAGATTTTTTAATAGAATATTTGTTAATAATATAAGGCTTAATTATAAGGAACAAATAATGGTAAATGTGCATGAACGTAACAATGGAGCTTCAAGATACATGAAGAAAAACTTGAAAGAACTAAAAGGAAAATAGGCAAATTCACAATGACAGATTTTCAACACTATTTTTCTCAGTGATTCAGAGAAAGAGCTAGGAACAATTCAGTAGGAATATAGAAGATATGAACAATACTACAAACCAAATTGACGTAATTCATATGGATAGAAAAACGTATTCAACAATTGCAAAATACACATTAAGTACACAGTGAAAATACAGTTTTTTAAATTTTTTATGACACTTAATCATAAAATAAGTTCTATTAATAATATATTTTGAAGATTGCAATATAGAGTATGTTCTCTGACCAAAGTGTAATTGAGTTTTAGAAATAAATAATAAGATATCTACAAAGCCCTGATTATTTAAAAGTTAAACAATATGCTTCTAAATAATCCAGTAGTCAAAAAATATTATGAGAGAAATTAGGAAATACTTAAACTGAAATATAATTTAAAAAACAACATATCAACATTTGTGGGATATAACTAAGGCAGTGATTACAGAGACATTTATAGCTTTATACAGTTATATTTAAAAAGAAGAAAGGTAAAAATTACTTTCTACTATAAGAAGTTACTAGAAAAATTAAATTGAAAGCGTTAGAAGAAAGAAAATAATAAAATAAGTGCAAGTCAATGAAATAGAAAACAAACAACAGAGGGAATCAACAAATTCAGAAACTGGTTCTTTGAAAAAAATTAATAAAACTGATAAATTCCTAAGAAAATTGATTAAGAAAAATAAGACCAAAAATCATGAAATAGAAAGCAGATAGACAATAGGGAAAATTAACAGTCAAAAGTTGGTTCTTTGAAAATATTAATAAGATGGATAACTCTAGCAAGACTGATGAAAAAAAGAAAAAATACACATTATTAAAATTAGGATTAGAAAAGGATTATCCCTTCATATCCTACAGACAATTATAAGCTAATAAGGAAATACTGTGAACAACTTTATGTCAATAAATTGACAACATAAACTAACAAATGTCTTGGCAAAACATTACATATAAATTAAAACAAGATGAAACAGAAAATCTAAATATACTCTATTCAGGAATTTCAATTTGTTTTCAAAATTTTCCCACATAGGAAACTCCAGGCCCAGTTGGTTTCACTGGTGAAAATTTATAAACTGACTTCATCAAATTAGAAACTTTTGCTCACAAAATTCACCATTAACAAAATAAATAGGCAAGAGTAAGAGAAAATACTTACAAATCATATATCTGATAAAAGGCTCGTATATAGAAATACAAAGAACAGCTCAATAATAAAAAGAAAAACAACTCAAAAATGGGCAAGAACAGACACATTACAAAGTGCTCAATACCCTTAGTTATTAGACAAATGCAAACTAAAACTATTACATACCCATGAGACTAGCTTACATTAAAAAGACTGTCTTTTCCAAATATCAGTGAGGATTTAGAATGAAACTCACATTGTTGGCAGATGTATACCATGGTACAACCCATTGGTAAATCACCGCCAGTTTCTTATTAAATCAAACTACTCAACCCAATATCCTAGTAATTCTATTCCTATGCATTTACCCACATGAAATAAAAATATTCAGCTACAAAAAGACTGGTAGAAGAATGTGTATAGTAACTCTCGTCATAATAGCCCCAACCTGGAAACCACCCAAATGTCCATGAACAGGAGAACGGATGAACACACTGTGCTTTATACACGCAATGGAATATGCTCAGTAGGAACAGGTAACAGGCCGGCGGCCATAATGCCACGATGAATCTCACAGACATTGTGCTGAGTACAAGAAGATGGACACGCCTTCCACAAGCTTTATGATCCCACTGACACAAAGTTCTGAAGAGGAAATACAACATAAGACTAAAAATAATCAAAAGTGGTTGTCTTGGAGAGGAGTATTGACAGGAAGGGCCACAAGGGACCTCTGTGGGTGACGATCACAACCTGGTAGCATCACCGCTGGGAGTCATGTGAGACGTGACCACACTCAGAAGAAGAGCAGGGACCATCTCTTCAGTGACTGTTTTTCAAAGTCAAGACTGATAAACTGGACCACATAATGTTTCTAAAAAGCTCTGCTTATAAAGAACAATCACCACTAATAAAATCAATTGAAAAACGACAGACTGGGGAAAAGGATGATTTATAAAAACATGCAAAGGACAATGGGGTTAATACCCAAAGACCTCCTAAAAATCAGTAAGAAACAAAATAAAGATCCCAATAGGAAAACCAGCAGGAAATTCTCAGAGGAAGGAACTCAAACAGGGAAAAAAATGTTTTTAAATGTAGGAAAAGTTTCTTCCACTAGCAAAATAAAGTGTAAATCAAAACAAGGAGATACAAATGGTCCATCCAAAATACGTCTCTGCTGAAAATTAGGAACATAATGCTGATATGGAAAGTTTTCTAAGTTATGTCAAGTGGGGAGAAAGTGACAAAATACTATGTATAGTATGATTCAATATTTTAGAAATATATTTAATGCTAATGATATTTATTAATATTTATCACATAAATATTATATAATCATTACTTGTAACTATATTATAGTATGTTATACTATTATATTACTTATAAATCAAAGCATACTAATTATATATTTGTATCAATTATGTTTATATAATTATAAATATTTACATAAATTATAAATTATGCTTAATTGTATATTAACTTATATAATAAATATTGTATTTATTACACTTTGTTTCTAGGATATACCCAGGTCTATATTTCCATATAGATCATCAACAAAATGTTAAAATAGTTACTTTGGGGCACCACTGTAGGTGTGAGTAAGTAATTACAGAGTATTTTTACTTTCTGATTTTATGTCTTATATTTTGAAAATTTAAGGGACATACCTAGTGAGACCAGAATTAAAGTAATAAAACGACATAGTGACAATAATTATTCTAAAGCTTTCCAGGTAATCAGCGGGGCGAGGACCTGTTTGCTGCACCTGTGCCAGGTGTGACGGGGCGCTGTGAATGCCAGGGGCAAGGTCTGTTTTCTGGACCATGGTGATGTGGCACGAGGACTGGACCGTGGAGGAATTAGAAAAGAATTCCAATGAGAGGAAGTAGGTGAAGATAAAAAAGACAGAATTTCCACTGAAATCACAGGTGAGGATTTCAAAGTGGAACGTTAACTTTCATTCCTTAATCGCCCCTCATCACGCCCTGGGCAGGTGAGCAGGGAGGGCACCTGCCTGACACCCTACGCTGCGGAACCAAGGCTGACAGATCCAGGTCTTAGCACTTCATCATTTGGATTTTGGATAATTCATCTGGCTTGGCACTCAGGAATTTTAAGCCTATATTTTTTTGAAGAATAAAATGTATTTTGTCCAATTATAATGTGCTCATCCTTCATTTTCTAAAATTAGAAATAAAAATAGAAAATAAAACACTTCTTATCATTACCTGGGAAGACAACCACTGATAAAATATAGGATTCCTGGGCCACAGTGTATGAATGGGAATACACATTTCTTGTTTCCCCAGAGGATTATGCTAATAAATATTTCAATCAACAATTTACCTACATTCAAATATAACCAATTAAAACTTTTATCCTTTCCTTCTATACTCAGTGAGCAAAGTCCCCATCCTGTGTGGACAACATATAGTCCTAGTCCTTATCTTCTATTGCAGTGGCCCCCAACCTTTTTGGCACCAGGGACCGGTTTCATAGAAGACAATTTTTCCATGGACCAGGGCGGGGATTGGGAGATGGTTTTGGGATGATTCAAGCGCATTACATTTATTGTGCAGTCACACCTCTCTGCTAATGATAATCTGTATTTGCAGCTGCTCCCCAGCGCTGGCATCACCGCCTCAGCTCCACCTCAGATCATCAGGAGCCCATAACCCAGATCCCTCATATGCGCCGTTTACAGTGGGGTTCATGCTCCTATGAGAATCTAATGCAGCTGCTGATCTGACAGGAGGCGGAGCTTACGCGGTGATGCCAGCAGTGGGAAGGGACTGTAAATACAGAGGAAGCTTTGATCTCTCACCTGCCACTCACCTCCTGCCATGTGGCCCAGTTCCTAACAGGCCACGGAATGGTACCAATCCATGGCCTGAGAGTCGGGGACCACAGTTCTGTTGTGTTCACTGCCTTTGATGTTTCTGAGACTTCTCAGGGTTCTTGCATGGTACCCACGAGTTCATCCCAGGAGCTGGCGGTCCCTCCCATTCCAGACTACTGCTCTGCGGGTCATTGCTGCCACCTGGTCATTTCTTTCTCACACACCTATAGCTCATCCAGTCTGCATCATTCCAAGTGTAGTTATAGGCTTGACCTTTAATTCCCTAAGGCACAGCAAAAATGAATGTAGCACATACCTATGAATAACTTTACTATTAATAAAACCTGGGAGTCAATAAGAGAAGAATAGAATATCGGAGGAAAAAATGTTTTAACTAATTCCTTAAATTCTTTGCTCCTCGAGTCTTCTGGCCATGCCTCCTTTGGAACTGCCAGTGGCCTTGTCTCTCCTTAGCCCCCTACAGTATTACCCTATCTCTGCAGACAGTTTAATTCCCACAAAAAGGAGGCGCCTCAGCCATGCCCCCAGGTTTTCATTCCAGACCCAACTCCTCTTTCTTGTGCTCAAAGGAAAATATTCTTATAAAAAATCTTTACAGAGATCCAATTTCCCCCCAAATGAGACAAATTTTCCATTAACTTAATATATCAATCTACAGCATCTTCGTTCAGATTATGGTGCTGCTCCCAAGAACGCTGGGAGCCTTACCTGTCTCAACACACCAAAGCAATCCCTTCCAGAACACAGGGACAGCCTGATGGGGACAAACTCCAGCTGCCACCTTAGCACGCAGAAACTTCTTAAGATTCACCAAACAGTAATTCTTTTTATTGCCAACAATTTTAAGGTCCAGATTTTACCCTAGTCACAGGAAACTGCTCCTGGCAGTTTTATAGCAGTCATTTGTGTTATATGAAGAGATGAAAATAAGAGCTCATTTTTGTTTGAATTCACAATTCTTTGATGACATTCAACTATTTGTTCTTGATTTATGTTGTTCATCTAGCCTCTGACTCTGTTATCCTTTTCATACATGCCCATGTTTCCCAGGGCCATGCTCTGAGTGGTTATTTTAGAGCTTCCTGCCACACATAGCCCATCAGAACATAACAGCAGAAAGCAGGAGTCACTAGACAAAGACAGGGAAAATAGCATGAAATTTAGGGAACGGTTTTGTTCATCTGCTAGGGAGGTTGTGTAGGGACTGATGTATTTCACTGCCTTGGGTCATTGCAGGTATTACCATTGATCAGAAACCAGATGCCATTTGTTTAATATCAGAGTTCTTTGGTATAAAACACAGCATAAGATACCCACATAACTCATACTAACAATTTTTAATTAATGAGTTGGCTTTCTGGAGAGTATTGGCTTAAGAGGGGTGAAGGGTAGTATTTCTGATCTTATTTTTTAACACAAGTTATAAAGGTCTGCACCATTCATCAAAAGGAGAGACATACACCAGCTTCTAATGCACTAAAATATTTGTGCTGATTTTAAAAACTTTGATCATCCATAAGTCCAATAAAAGAGGAAATTAATTTGTGGTTGACAGAGTAAATTTGACAGAGCAAACTAAAGCCACAAATGATAACTTTGTTGGGGCAATGAAGCATTGCAATGTCACGTGGAGTGATTGGCACGGAGTCGTCAGAGGTATTTATTCGCTAAGATCTGCTGGTTTTATCCCTTTATATACAGAAGCAGCAGCAAATAAACATGCAGTACAACACTGGAAGAGCATCACTGAAATTTTACGTGCTCAAAGCTTCAGGAATATATCTTTTCCCCGATTCGATCATTATAGAGTATAATATTTTATCTTACTCTACAGGTGAACATTCCTCAAAGCCTTCCAAGAGGTATGTAATTGTACTCTAATAGAGAATTTTTCTCTTCTCCATCCTGCCATTGTTACTACTCTGTCATCAACCAGCAGCTTCTGCTTTCCTCTCATGCTTGCCTAAAAGCTCTCCTTGAAGCCACAGGCCAGAAATCTGGTCTGCAACAAGGAAGAACAGCCTGAGTCTCATGAAAAGGACTCTGCCAGGTATTTTTTAACAATTGATATTTCAAGGACTAGACTTTGGAGGTGACATCTCTCAGATAATTGTCAGAGAGATTCAGGATTTCCAGGATGCTTTTGAATTCAGTAGCAGGTAATTTCATGAAGGCTGTTTGAGGACTCAAGATGCAATGGAACAAGAGCAAATTAATACTGAATAAACTTAAGAGGGACAACAAGTTGTGATTATTGAGTTTGGAATAAGGTCGGTAGAGTTTTTTTCATGTTCTATTTTCTGATGGCTACTATGAGAAAGCCCTTTCATTTTCTTCTTGATCTATCTCTATTCTTTTTCTTTTTGTTTTAATTGTGGTAAATACATACAGCATAACATTTACCATTGTAACCATTTGTAAGTGTACAATTCAGTGGCATTAATCACTTTCACGGTACTGTGCAAACAACACCATGTCTGTTTCCAAAACTTTTTCTTCCTCCAACGAGAAACTCTGTACGCATTAAGTAGTATTTCTCCAATCTCCCTGCTTTGTCCCAGCCCCTAGTAACCTCTAAGCTACTTTCTTTCTCTGTGGATTTGCCTATTTTAGACATTTAATATAAGTAGAAATATACAATATTTGACCGTTTGTGTCTGGCTTATTTCACTCAGCATAATGCCTTCCAGGTTCATCCATGTTGTATTTAATAGGATGTATCAGAATTTCCTCCCCTTTTAAGGCTGAATAATATTCTACTGTATGTATATACCACATTTTGTTTATCCATTCATGGACACTTGGGTTGTTCCCACCTTTTGGCTACTGTGAGTAATTCTGCAATGAACATTTGCACATAAGTATCTTTTTGAGTCTGTTTTCAATTCTTTAAGGTATATACCTAAAAATGAAATTGTTGGATCATCTTCTTGATCTATGCCTAACCTCACTTTAATTACTATGTTTTTGTATCTTGTTCTCCCTGACTCCTCAAGATTCAGAAATAAATACTTCTGATGAGTTTCTTTTAATGTAATTATTTGCATTTGGTTCATAAAATTTTATCATATTTTCTATCAGAATGTAATTGAACAAATTGAATGTGTGATCAAGACCATACATGGAGTGTCATATTTCAGAATAAATCTCATTTAATCAGCTATGAGATGCCCACTACTAAGGATCAAGGGTTGTACTTCATAGGTGGAATCAATGAGCCTACAAAGTTTTCCCAGAAAACTGCTCTCCTGTCTGTTCTATGGCTTCCTAGCCCTACAGGTAGTAAGACAGGTCACTTCCTGTCAGGCCAGAAACCTTAGGACACTTGGCAGATACTACAAAGACAGGAATTCACACAAATTTGAAGGTACTACAGCAAAATTTAATGAAGATAAATTTTTTGGGTTTGGCATCTTAGCCACATAATTGAATGAATATAAGCAATGTTTCATTTAATCTAGGGAGAATAGAGATTATTGAAAATCCAATCCTAGATTTCTTACAAAATTTTCAACAGAGTTTTTTTTTCTTTTTTTTTTTTTTTGCCGTAATAATTGCTTGATGCCATATGATTCTAGACTTGATGAAAATAGCTTATATATGTTAATTAGTACGGAATGCTGAACCTATTGAGAGCAACCAAAACACAATAAGACCAACCTTTTTTGAACCAAGAGCAATCCTTGCAGATAATTTATAAACACAAGGAGGGACTATGAAGAAAAAATTCCACAAATTGGAAATAGACAAAAGGATGACTCATGTCCTTTCAAAGTCAAATCTAGAGCTTTAACTAACAGGACTACCCAAGGATTATCTGATTTTCTAGGAGTATGTAACTTTAACTACTCATTTACTAGTAATTAGGGAATTTACAAACCTCTAAGGATACACTTCAATCTGTACAAAAGTAGTAACTATGCAAATGATTTTTACGCTATGGCAACGCAAATGAATTTCTGCCCTGTGGATAAAGAAAGGTCCGTGTCAAATGATTTCTGTCTGGTAGAGCAGAGTTCATCTCAAAGTAAGAACCATATTGCCTATAATTGACATTAACCAGTTTTGCATGCATTCTTTCTTTTAGCGAGTGTAAATACTTCTGCCTCTCCTATACTTCTTAGAGCCAGCTCACCATCCTGTTGGTGTCCTCACTCATGAATTAAATAAATCTGTGGTATGTGCTCACTGGGGAAAAAAAAAGACAAAGCTGTGAAAGAATGGCAAATTAGACTAGCTGTATACTTTCATGGTAAACAAGGAAATCCGGTTTACACTGGAGTAATATCTTTAAAGTGCTCAGAGAAAATAACTGTCAACTTAGAAGTTAGACTTAGTTCATATATCATTCATAACTGAGGTAAAATAAAGATATTCTCAGGCACACGAAGATAAAGGGAATTAACCACCTCTTTAAAATGACTATTAAAAGAAATATTTCAACAAGAAGAAAAGTAAACTAAGGAGCATGGATGAGTTTCCATTTTAAAAAGAAATAGTGAAACTAAAGTTACAGACAGCAACAAAAAGAAAGTTTGGGAATTCAAAGAGAGGTTAGTACATATGTAAATGTTTTCTGGTCTAAGAAATGAAAAAATAATGAATAAATCTTAGATTTATTTGTAAAATATGTAGTTACCCATGTACTTTTAAAATGGAAGGTTACTAAAACTATTAGAAATTTAATTTATAACTTCTAAACCAGTAAAGGGAAAAATAGAGAAATAAAGAAAACTCTATCAGTCCAGCGGAGGGAACAAGAAAGAGGAAGGAGGCTAAGAAATATTACAGTAAACCAGAGAGGCCAAATTAGATGTCAGAGATCAATACAAATCTATCAGTAATCACAAAAAATGTAAATAAATTAAACTCATCCATTAAAAAATAGGGATTATGAGATGGTCTTTAATTCAGCTGTACATGGTTTCAAGAGATACTAAAAAAACAAAAAAACACCCAGGAGAGAGATTTAAAATATCGTTACCAAGAAATACTGCAGGCAAATATGGAAAGCAATAAAAAGTCAATATAGCAAATTATTACCAAATGCAATACACTTTAAGGCAAAATAATAGAAATAAAGAGCTACACTACAGAAAAACAAAGGAAAATTATCTAGCAATAAAGTAGGAAAATCATGAACTTGCACGCACCTACGCACATAGCTTCAAAATATATAAAGGAAAGATTGACAGGATTACAATGCAAAATTGATAAACTTCTATCAAACAGAAAGATCTAGTCAAGAAACTATTACTGATGAATGACAAATAAACAACCTTAATCTAAGAGCAAACATAAAATATTTGCAAAAACATGTTCTGCCTACTAGATCACAAAGGATTTTATGATAACTACAGGAGAACTGATACTGTTGAGACTATATTCTCTGATGACAATGCAATTTAATTGGAAATCAAACAATAAAGAGATGACTAAAACTACATATGCCTGGATTTATCTTGGTCTCTTTTCCCCCATGAACTATGAAATAATTTATTAGTTAAAGAGCATATTCACAATAAAAATAACAACATATTTGGAACAAAACATCATTAAAACTACTATAATATGAAATCTTATGAAGTAGAGCTAAAATGTGACTTAGTTAGAAAACGTATGGCTTAGACATGTTTTTTAAAAATGAAGATAGATTTTATAATTTATTAAAAATAAATGAACTAAGATTCAGGTCATGAATCTGAGATAAAATCAGTAAATCCAAAGATAAGAAGAAAGGAAATAAGAGATATGAGTTAAAATTAATAAGATTGATTGGAATATGTACAGAACATTTGAGAGACAAGCATTTCTAAGAAATTAATTATATAGCACAAAAAGTCAACACTGATCAAGGAAAAAAGAGGATACAGAAATAACAATTTTAGGGGAAAACAATAGGCTACAACTATAAGTATATTTATGATTTTTAAAGCCTAACAGAATATTGTCAACAATTTCATGCCAATAAATTTGAAAATTTAGTAAAGATGTACAATTTTCTAGGAAAATATGAATCACCAAAAGTTACTCTATATTTATAATGGTTCATAAACCATTATGTAAATTTACTTTTGGTATCTTCCCCCAACAGTAGATACAAAACCCAGATCAGTTAAGAAATATCCAATAAAAAAATAATTTTATGTAATAGATGAAAAAATTTCAAAAATAGAAAAAAGGAGAAATTTTTCTCAACATTAAAATATGACAAGAACAGTTCAAGAAGAGAAAATTATAGCTTAATATCATACAAATAAACATAAAATCATAAATAAAATATTAGAAAACAATCCATTAGTGTAGCAAAAAATACTTAAAAATAATATGACAAAAACCCAAAATGACCAAGTAAAATTTATCTCAGAAATGCAAGGATAATTTGCTATTAGAAAACAATAATTCATTCATTACCAGATTAAGGAAGAAAAACTAGATGACCATCTCAATGAATGAAAAACAGAATTTAATCAATTTCAACAGTTCATTAATAATGAATACTCCTAATATTCTAAAAATAGGAGATAGCTTTTTTTAAGTCTCAAGGATTTCTACCCAAAACCTACAGCAAATCTTACAGATAATGGTGACACTTTAAAAAATCCTCTGTTATCACCGTTTTTATTGTACATAATACTGAAAACATTACTGCAAAAACAATAATAAACAAAAAATAAATTAAATATATAAGATCTAGAAAGGAAAAAATTACAATTTTCATTACTTATAGATAATGCAATCATCTGCATGGAAAATACAAGAAAATTTGCAAAAACATCATTACAACCAATAAGAAATTTCATCATAATTTCTATATTCAAGATCACGTGAAAGTAGTTTTTCTCTGTAATAGAATAAAATATCGTCTTAATGCAATAAATAAAAACAAACAATAAAAATCTACTCCATAGCTAATGTGTTCTTTCTGCCTGGAAGCCCACAGGCTTTTTATTCTTTACCATCTCCATTCTTGAATTTTGCAAAGATGTGCTTGGATATCTTTTTTTTTCCTCCTCTATCCTCCTTGTAACTGTGAGCCTCTTGAATCTCAAGATTAAGTCTTCCCTTAGCTAACAGATATTTTCTTTTAGTATTTATTTAGTAATATGGAATATCTAATATTCACACATTAATTCCCCTGGATCTATCCCTGTCTTTTTTCCCTCGTGATTTCTGTCTCTTTATAGCTTATTTGAAAGTCAAAATAATTAAGACACTGTTATACTAAATGTAGTGATAGAATGATAGATAATTTTAATAACAGAGACAGGCAAGAAATAAATTCCAGTCTAATTGGAACTTCAGTATATGACAATGGGATCAAACCACCAGTGGATGAGATTAACATTTTTAAACTTCTATGTCAATTTTAGCTAAAACTGAAAGAGAAATTAATCTTGACTAATACTTAATATGCAAACGGACACTGGCATCTTTACCAGGTCTTTATGTCAGTAGACAGGGGCCACTTACAAAGGTAGTAACACAACAGAGAGGAGTTGCCCTCAGCTACCACAAACAGACCCTTAAAAATGCCCCAAATTAAGCTTATAGAGATAATACCATAAAGTATATTCACCATATCATTTATAGAACAAGCATTGCACCAAAAACATTGAAGCCAGAAATGCACGAAGTGCTACAGAATGTCCTCAATGTGGTTAATGTTATTAAAATAAGGCCTTTAAAATATAGTCAAAATTTATAATATTTCATAACAAAATAGGTGAGAGATGATGAAAATCTGTTGTTCTACAAAGAGATTCATTGTTTACCTATAGCAAGCTACTTAAAATAATTGTCAAATTTACAGATGAGCTACACATTTCCTTTTAGTAAATGATATGTTTGTAGTTTGCTGACCTTTTCTATGATGAAAATGACTTCTAAGTAGTTTTCTCCTAAAATAAATGTTTCCAAAAGAAAAAATCACATTCAGATAGTGCCCCTTAAGATAGTCTTGTAATAAGAGTCGAAAAGGAACTCGTAAAAAAGACACCCGCACCCATTTGTTCATCGCAGCACAATTCACAACTGCAGATATTGAACCAAACTAAGTGCCCACCACCTGATGACTAGATAAAGAAACTGTGGTATACACATACACACACACACCACGGAATACTGCTCAGCCATCAAAAAGAATGAAATAATGTCTTTTGCAGCAACTTGGATGAGACTGGAGGCCATTATTCTAAGTGAACTAACCCAGGGACAAAGAACCAAATGCTGCATGTTCTCACCTGTAAGTGGGAGCTAAGCATTGAGTACACATGATGATCATACAGAGTAATTGAATGGACCCTGGAGATTCAGAAAGCGAAGGATGAGAGAGGGGTGCAGGATAAAAAATTACTTATTAGGTACAACATACACTACTCAGATGATGGGTATATTAAAAGCCTAGACTTCTCTGCTTTGCAATTCAGCCATGTAACAAAAAACCATTTGTACCCCCTAATACTATTTGAATTTCAAAGAAAAAAACCAATTAAGTTTAAAAAACAAACTGCTTTTCAAAACTCAGTCCATGGATTAAACATTTTGAAAACAGATATTTAGGGATGTTTCCATCGCTGTGCAATTTTATTGCAACAACAGTACAGGTACATCTTCTATAAAATTTATCACGTATCATATTTAAAACTGTAGAAACCTAATTTTCTAACCTGTTTAATACTTCATGGGTTTGATGGTACACAAAACCCAGGTCATCACAGAGTGTGGTGGGAAAGAGAGGCGAGTAGATTGGCCATTACTGCAAAGCTTGGTATAAGTGCTACGTGAGAGGGGCTTCTAATTCAGTCTCAAGAGGGACATGGAAGCTGAAATCTGAAGGATACACATAAAAAGGTGTGTTAGAGGAGGAGGAATAAAGAAAGTGGGATGGAGAAAGCTCAAGTTTTACCCAAATGGATCAGGGCATAGCAGGCCCTCTTGTATTAGGAGAAATTTTGCTCTTCCTGTTCTTACATCACAGAATGTGACCCTGAACCTTTTTGGTGCATTTTCAACTAGAAATTGAGGCTAATAATGTCATTGAGGAAGACATGGGGAAAGAAGGCAGCTGAGATCAAAACCAGGATGGACGCAGGAGAGCCTACCTCTCCTCCACACCCATCACCTGATGGCATTCTCTTCCGCCCCAAATCTCCCCGTTTCTTAACACACTGCACCCACACATCGGGACCCACAACCTGACCCAAGACCAGCTGTATCAATCTTATCATTCTTTGTTTTTCTATCTCTTCCTCACTTATGGTTGACAAGGAAAGTTGTATCTAAGATTGACATTTGGCTGCAGGAAGAATGTGGTGACTCTGCCTCTGTCTTCACACTCAGTCCAGGGTGCCAGGGAACTCACTCTCTCCTCAGTAGGTTTTGCCATTGAATTCCTTTGCTGTTGTTCCTTATGTATGTGTCTCCCTCCGGAACTGCTTGGGAATAAGAGGCTATCACCTGTGGGTTCCACGAGCCCAGAAATTTTCAGACTTTACTGGGCACAGAAATCAGCCTGTGGACCTTGTTGAATACACATTCCAATTCAGTATGTCTAGAGTAAGATCTGGCATTGGGTAGATTTGTGGCTCATTGAAATCCATAACCCCAGAGTGTTAATCAAGGAAGCACTTCTAAATAAACTCCCAGTGATGAGGCCCTCGGCCATTACACTGCCTTAGAAAACTCTCTCCAATTTTCTGAAATAAGAAGGTACCTGATTTTTTAAAATTAAATTCTGACTTTAATCCCAGAAAATATTATACCACCCATTATGGCTGAATTGTGTCTGTCTAAAACTCACATGTTAAAGGCCTAACCCCCAGTACCGCAGAATGTGACTGCATTTGGAGATAGGGCCTTTAAAAGGCGGGTTAAGTTAAAATGAGGCCATTAGACTGGATCCCAAACCAATTTTACTGATGTCCGTATAAGAAGAGGGCTTTGGACACACAGAGACACAAGAGTGTGCATGCACAGAGATAAAACAGTATGAGGACACTGCAAACACACAGTCTGCAAGCGCAAGGAGAGAGATCGCAGCAAGAACCAAATCTGCTGACACTTTGATCTTGGACTTCCAGCCTCCAGAACTGTGGGAAGTAAATTTCTGTTGTTTAAGCCACCCAGTCTGTAATATTTTATGTTGATATGTTATGGCAGGCTGAGCAAATTAATATGCCATGGTATTAAAAGAATTTGCTTATCATGAATGCCTATATTCTTTGAGAAATAATAAAATAGTACAGATACCTATGAGTTGGAAATAAGCACTTTCAAAATAGTCCACTTGACTTTCAAAAATGGGAACAGCATGAATTCCAAAAATTACAGATGGGTACAGTTAAAATGAATTCCCTTGACAAAATTTTGGACAGGATTGTTAAACAGGTGGTTGGTGAGCTTTTAGAATACAGAGCCGTAGTTACTAAAAAAAAGCTGGGTTTACACAGACTGAGTCCAGCTGAGCTAACTTCCTTTCCTATATTGATGGAGTAGTGGATGGATACCCTGAAATATCTAGATTTCAGTAGAGTATTTGGGAAAAGGCTGTGATGTGATCCTTCAGGGAAAAAAAGAGAAGTGTGGACTTAACGTGATTTGGCATTGAGTGGATTTGTGGCTCATTGGAATCCATAACCATAGAGTGTTAATCAAGGAAGCATCATAAACAAGAAGATTAAGACCCACAGTTATGCCCGTAACAATGGCTGGTTAAGACTCTCACTAACTGTACACACACAAATGCAGAAATCATGCATGACAAAGATTGCTCATTGTCTGCCAACAACTATTTTCCCATTTCAGATAATAGAATTTTTTAGCTGAGCAGATGAATGTTCAGAAAAAAAAAGATTACTTTTCTCAGCCTTCTTTGCAAGTCAGTATAGCCACTTGACTAAGGTCTGTGCAAAGTTCTAAGGGTGCGAACAGGTGTGACGTGTTCTGGGGGTCAGGTCCTTAGAATGAAAGGGTGCCCCCTTCACTGTTTGCTGCTGCTTATCAACTAGACTGTGAACACGCCGGTGAGCCACGTTGGGCCTCAGACATAAGAGAGAAGGCACCTGGATTTCCAACCCCATGGAGCTTCCCTAGCAGTCCTGGACTGCTACTCGCAGACAGTTAAGAAAGAGAAGTAAACTTCCATCTTGTTTAAGCCTCTGTTACGCTGAGGCTCAGTCTGAGCACCTGAACCTGCGTATCCTAAGTAATTGAGAGTATTTATCTGATCGGCAGAGAACGTTAAGCTGGGAGGATAACCAATATGGTCAGCATCAGTCAGGAGGCCAAGAAAATCTTAATAGGCTGCAATGAAGAGCCTAAACCCACACGATGCGTTTTAACAGCCTGGCATTTATGTTAAAATAATCAATCGCATACTAAAGTGTAGGAAGATGCACCATAAAAGAAGTTCAAGTGCTTAAAAAAAAAGGAGGGGGGTTTTCACTGACTTCAAAGCTCAATACGAACACAGACTTAGGCTGCAGTAAGGAAAGGTGACGTCCCCATCAATGACACTAAGAGCCCTGCTTGTTCCTTTCTGATCAGACCACACGGGAGAGCAGCCAGAGGGTGACCAGACACAAAGTGAAACGAAAACCACGTGGCCACTTTCCCGAACGGGCTGATCTCGACCGGCACTCCCGAAAATGGGTTTCTCACATCCCCCAAACCTGCTAGGCGGAATCTCTCCCTTCATCCCCAGTTGACATCTCACACAAACTCCAAAGCCGTAGGGTTACTTTTATTTACAACAATAGTCTTATTATGACCACTAGAAATAATTTTCAGGTATCAGTCTTGATGAAGGACAGCAGTAAGAGGAAGATGTTTCACCATAGACCTTTGATTTTTGAACCATGTGAATCTATTATCTGGTAACAAAATTAAATAAACAACATTTTAAAGTTCCATATAAAGCAGAAGTTCAATATCAAATCCAACTCAAAGCTTCTTCCCACCCCCAGTTCAGGCTCAGGGCAGCAAGGCAGAGAGTAGGATCTGTTCTAGCACTTTCTCTCCTGGCTCTTGCCATCCTCTTCTTTCAGAGCATGTCAGAAAAGGGGTGGAGAGACAGAGAAATGAGAAGCCTCATCACTTAGCTGGAGCTGTGGGTGTTCTCTCTGTTGGCAGGTGCTGGCTGGCTCTCCTGTCCTCCTCTGTGGCAGGAGTCCCAACGCTGGCCCACTCACAGAGCAGATTCAGGGGCTCCTTGGTGACCGCAGTGGAATCTTAAGCTACACATCTGCATGACCTGGTCATGGACTCCCCCTGAAGTTTTGTCAGCCTCCCTCAGGCCCTGGTACCTGTGATGCAGCCTACGGGCCATAACTGCCCACTTCAGCAAGGGCTCACTCCTCTGTGGGCCACACCCAGGACACAGTGTCCTTTCAGACACTGAGAGGACAGGCCACTCCCACTGCTGCCCCCGTTGCTGCTCTGTGATCACAGGCAGAAACCCCTAGCTTCCTGGCTTCAGTCTGCTTCAGGCAGGAAGCAAACACCAGTCTCCATGTTCACATATCCTCCCAGACTCAGGGTACAGATATGCTCCTTCAAGAACATTCTCACTCTTCTACTTGGATGTACCAGGGGGAACCATGTGCCAGGATCATCTTCTTACAGATACCCCAATCCTGTGAGCAATTCTCTTGGAGCCCCTCACAATCAGTTTGGGAACACCCCTTTGTTCCCTGTGGGAAAGGAGGAAGAAAAGCCAAATATTTCACCCTGAGTCTGTGGACCCTATGCTAATCCCATCAATTGTCTCTTTGAATTCTCTTTTCTGCCTATCCAGGCTGGATGGCTCGCTGGAGGCGAGGACAGAAAGATCTGTGTTTTCACCTCTTAAGTCCTGCAAGGATGTGTCTGGCAGCTCTTCTGCAGAATGTGAGGGGATTTGGGGCTTCAAAAAGACAGCTAACTGTCCCCAAAATATGTTTTTCCTTCTTTCCTAGCAACAGACTTTCAGCACACAGCTAAAAGCACACAGTTGCACAACCGGTAGCTTTATTCCCCTCACTTCTTCGCAGCTAAGGTCCTGGATCCAAATTTAGATCTCACCATCAGACGGGCTTGCACGAGATTAGAAGGCAGAAGGTAGGGACCACCCTTCTGCCCACTGCAGCTGGCTGTGAGGCCAAGGTTGCCTTCCTAGACCATGTCTTCTTGACAGTGTCCCAGATTGATCCTTGCCTGGATGTCATTCCTTAATTCCAGCATCATTTCCCACCTGAAGAGGCAGGGGATTTTCAAAACCATCAAGTCCAGCCTCCTTTCTGATTAACAGTCTTTCTCTCCACCTCTCTGTCTCCTCTTGCATTTTAGCATGAGCGGCAAGAAGCAGCCAGAAAGCATCTTCAATGTTGGAAATCTCCCTTGACTCAACACCCTGTTCATTAGCACTGGTGGCAATCTTGCTAAACTTCCTACCATTACACAATAAGCAGTTTCCAATTGGGTCTTCCTCATCTTCCTGCATGCCCTCACCACAGCCTCAGAGGCCATCACATTTCTATGAACAATTTCTTCAAGGCTCTTTAAACTTTCATTAACTCTCTCCTCCAAGTCCTTCCAGCCTCTGCCCACCATCCAGTTCCAAAGCCACATCCACCTTTGAGGTGTTTGTTACAGAACTACCCCATTTCTAAACACCAAACTCTGCCCTGGTTCTCTGTTGCTGGGTAATAAGTTACCCCAAAATGGAGTGGATTAAAACAACAAACACTTATTATCTCACAGTTGCTTTGGGTCAGAAATTTAGGAGCCACTTAATTGCATGGTTCTGGCTCGGGGTGTCTCATGAGTTTGCCCTGAGGATGTCTGCAAGGATGGAGGTCACCTCAGAGCTTGGCGGGGCTGCAGGGGCTAATGTCAAGGCGGCTCACCTGCGTGGCTGCTGGTTGGAAGACCCCGCTGTTCACACATGAGCCTCTCTAGGAGCCTGGGGCCAAGGCAAGGAAAATACAAGATGATCCTGGAATATCTCTTAGTGCCATAAGGTAAGGAAGTGCCAAAAAGAAAAAAAAGTTTTTTAAGATGAGGGCATGTCAAAGAACCCAAGAACAACCAATCTGAAAAAGCTCCCAGTAGCCACAGCTAATGTAATTTGAGCAATGTAATAAATCATAATCACCTAAATAAGGTGATTCAATATTATTCCTTCAAAAGTATTCAGTATTATTCCTTCTTCCTTCAAAAGTATTCCTTCAATAGTAAGAAATTACCTAAGGAATAAAATAAGTATCCATGAGACCATACTGATATAAATAAACAATCAAATGAGTAAATAAGCAAAAGAGAAAGGACCAATCCTCCTTTCAGAACAATTCCAATCAGTAAGGGTGGAAGGAATCAGAGAAACAGAGAATCACTGTTAAAACACAACAGTAATCATTGCTGCAGGCAAGACTGATAGATAATTGCTAAGATTAGTGGTTGAACTTTGAGCAGAAGCAGGATATTTACATCACATCTTCATCTCTGCCAAAGTTTACTAATTACAGTCGAGGTTCTAAAACATGACCACAAATTCTTTGATACTCCCCTCTCTAGAAGGTGGAGTTTAATGCCCCTTTCCTTGCATGTTGGCTGAACTTCACGACCTGCTTCTCATGAACAGACCCCAGAAGGGGAACAGTTGTACTGTTACAACCAGTGGAGAAACCTAACAGACATCACCCTAACCAAGGGATCAAAGTCAACGTTATCTGTAGCTAGTCATGTTGCTATTATGTGCCTACTGATATGACACAAGAAGGGCACATCACCTCTGTGATATTCTTCCCCCAAATCCACAACCTCAGCATATTTATGAGAAAACATTAGTTAAACCCATGTCGAAGAGCATTCTACAAAACACCTGACCACTACTCTACAAAGTGTTTAAAGTCACATGAGACAAGGAAAGACAGAGGAGCTATCACAGCTTGGAGGAAACTAAGGAGACAAGATGACTTAGTGTAGTATGGTGTCCTGAACGGGATCCTGGAACAGAAAAAGTACACCTGTGGAAAAACGCAATAAATCTAAATAAAGTTGGTTGTTCAGTTGGCAGTATTTTACCAATGCTCATGTCTTAGTTTTGATAAACATATAAGATGTAAACATTAGGGAAACTGGAGTGAAGGGTATATAGGAGCACTTTGTACTGTATTAGTAACTCTAGTAATTTTAAAATTATTCCAAACTAAAAAGTTAAAGAATATAGGTAGAGTTGCAAATAATTTGGTGAGAGGTGCAGATGGAGGTATCTCTCATCTGTGAATTAGAAAGTCAAGTAATTTGCTGAGAAAAATGTGGGTAGGAGAAAGAGGCTACAGAAAGCCCTTATTGTGACTTCCTGAAAGTCTATTCTGCATTGTAACAAATTAAGTGTCAAAAGTGACCACACTGTGCTGTGACTGTGCTATGTCTCCATCTATCTGCTACCCTGGTGTTCTCTTGGCATGTAGTCATGATGTGAGGGGTTCAAATCCACCTCTCCAGCCAAAGGAGACGTTTCCTGATGGGTGATCTTAGGCAAGAAGGGATGTCCTTTCCCTGGGCTGAGCACAGATTCCGATGCCACTGTGTATGATGCCAACGAGCCTTGTCTCTGACCACAGAAGCCCAGGATCTTAGATTTAGCCATGTAATGCTTCTGTCATGTGGGCTGCAAATCAGCAACATAGAACTAAGATTAATAAGAAAAAGATACTGTTTACCCCAATTGTATATCTATAATGTGCTCTTATATGGTGTGCAGGGCATAGCCTCTATATTCAGTAGGTATCTCACTAACATCTATTTGAAATCCAAAAACTAAATAACATTTAGTAGTTGCTTCATAGTTTCTCTAGAACGGTGTCTTTATTTTTCTTAAACATTTGATATGTTACACCACCCAGACAGAAAAAGAGAACACAGAGTGTAGGATACACACATACCCACCATAAAAACAACCATATTGTAACACCAAAATATATTTATAAAATTGGTCAAGGAAATTGAATTTAACATATGCTGTTATCATACAAGTATTTTTAATGAAATAACACTTTGTATTTATATAGCACTTTTCTACTAAGGAGCAAAAATATGGCTCAGATATTATTACTCATTCTCACACCATCCTTGACAGGTGGGTAAGTAGCAACATTTATCCCAAGTTTTAATCACTGGGAAACCAAGACATGCAGACAGAGAGCAAATAAACCACACACGGCAAGTCAGAAACTTGGAATTTTCCAACCCCCAATGCCCACTGTGGTCTACCCACTCTCGTCTCTGAAATCATAAAAGCTGCTTTAAATACTGACGAAAAGCAAATCAAGGGATGAACAGGTGTGTACCAGCCTACTCAGGAACCTGCTGGTGGAACTGAGACTGGAAGCTGCTTAAAGCTAAAAACAATGCCCAGGCCTTGATCATCAACTTGCACAAACTAAATTTGTACCAGGGACAAATTAAAGTATCTTTCCAAAATATGTCCCAATTGTTGTCATGGCTTTCTGTAGCAAAGGCCTATTTTCCAAGCAATTGTCTCATAATGTGTAGGTGACCAACAGCAAATCAATTAGTAACATGGGATGAAGAAATCTGAGCAGCCCAGGACTTCTTACATAAAACGTAACTGCAACAAGACAGGACATTTTGGCTGATGCATTGCTGAGAAGTTCTTTAAAAATTTATTCAGGGGAATAAGAAAAGTCTCTTTAAAGATAAATGCAAATTATAGACATAGTTGGAGCCTAAAAGTACACCTTGAATAAGAAAATTATCAGACGATAAATTCCTTAAGAGCATGAATGTCTTTTAAAAGATTTTAATATATTTAATCTCCAGTGAACTCTAAGCTATCCAAAGGTGTAGTGCCCATTTTTTTTTTCAGGTGACATGTAGTGTCTGAGAGCCTTTTATCAGATCCATCCGTATATTCAACCAATGTCAGTAGAACTAGAGGGGAAATCATACACAAAAGGAAGGATGAAAATGTTTAGGGGTAAACTTCTGGGTCAAAGGAACAAGGAAGAGAAGTTACATTATATTCTAATAACAAATTACAATAATGTGAAAAACTAAAAATAATAGTGAACACTTACGAAGCATGTCTATGCACCAGGCTGGGCACAGTGCCAGGTGTGTTACACACAGCATCTCATTTCCTCACCACCAAACCCCTTTCAGATATTCCCATTTTATAGACTTAGGGAGGTTAAGACACTTGTCAGGGTCAGACAGGTACAAATAGCTGCAAACCCCTTCACTGATGCTGCCTGGCTCTTTTTCTGGTCCTTCACTTCTCAATTAGTGTGCAGAATGTAGCTCTGCCTTTCATTTTCTTCCCCTGCACTGAAGAAAAATCTAAAAGCCATCCTTTTGTAACATTGAAAACTTGGAATCAAAAATCCATTAAAATGTTATCTATAGAAACACTTCCCAAAGCCTCATAGCAAGAAATTCAGATAAAAGCACATATTTCCACTACTTTGATGTTCACAAGTTTAAACTATTCCCATTTTGTTCTTCATCTTTCCCTATTTGACTGATTTTTAACCTATCATATTATACCAAGAAGCTGCAAATACCATCAAGAAACCCCAAAAAAGCAAAGCCTTCAACAATCTAACCTACATGGAATATAGTAAATTATAATGATACCTCTTTAATTAATTTGATTAATTAGTTAATTAATTAATGCCCATGGCAGGTAAAGGATTTTTTTTGGGGGGAGTGAGCAGAGATGGGGTTCTACTCTGTCACCCAGGCTGGAGTACAGTGGCATGCTCATAGCTCACTGCAGTCTTGAACTCCTGGGCTCAATCAATCCTCTTGCCTCAGCCTTCCAAGTAGCTCGGATTACAGGTGCACACCACAAAACACAGCTAAACTTTAAAAACATATTTTGTAGAGATGTGGTCTTACTATGATACCTAGGCTAGCCTTGAACTCATAGCCTCAAGTGATCCTCCCATATCAGCCTCCCAAAGTGGGGGGATTACAGGTGTGAATGAGCCACCGCGCCTGGACAGGTTTTCTTAACCGGAGAGCTTCCTGACCCACAAGGAAGAAGAAAAAGTAATGATCCTTCAGCAGCCTCTGATCTCCAGGACAGCAGAGAAAATTAAACCTTCAAGAACACATGATACAGTCTCCATACTTGCCTCCAGTGAATCAATTAGGAGAGAGCCATTGTTATCAATAATCAATCAGACTGCACATCAAGAGATTGTACATCAGGGCCTGATGTTTCTTCTTACCTCCTCCACTGAACAGATTTGCTTTTAATCTCTCTGGCTGCTGAGGAGTAAGACCTTCCCCTTCCCAGGCGCCAAAGCAAGGAAATGGGGTGGAGGAGAGACCATCTCCAAAGATCTCATCCTTGGAAGAAGCGCCTTTTCCCTCAGCCCCTGGCTGTCTACTACCACCGGGCTGTTTTTAATTTACCACCCCACACTCCATCAGCTTTAAAACACAGAACAACCTCAGGACAAAAATGTATTAAGTTATAAAAACTGTCTCCCAAACTGAATGAGCTCAACCTAACTAGTTAAATCAAGCTTTGGACAGGCTCTGCCTCCTGTGGGTTGGTTCATGCATTTGCGCTGCTCGGGTCTCCCTCCTGGCACTGACGACCCCACCGTGTTGGGTCCGTGACGGGATTTCTCCTCCCACCTGAACTACTCTTACATGGTCCTCTCCTCCTTTTAATCTTGAAGAATGTGGCACCTTTCTGCCAGCGTTCTCCAGCTCTTAGACTCATATCCAAGCCACCAATAATGCGCTTCTGGGCATCCATGGATGTACGATGCTCCCAAATTCTCTTTCTCTCAGCACATAGACCAAAGCCTTCTTCCTTCCCTTTCCCTGACCTTCTTGCTAATTCTCACCTTTCCTGGCATTTGTTCACTCATTCAGCCTGCTCACAAATGTTTACTTAACAAACATCTACAATGGTTGTGGCACTAAACCAAGCACCAAGATACAAAGCTGAGTAAGACACAGTCCTTGCTCCTAAGACCATTAGAGAACACGGTGGAAGGGCAGGGAGAGATACAGTCAAGCCCAGGGCATTACAGGGCCCGAGAAAGAGCCAAGTCACGAGCTAGGACCCTGTCTCTTTCTCCTTACTCCTCAGGTTCCATGTGTTTTCAGGATTTCGTTTTATTGAAGTGTTTAAATATTTTTCTTTCTATCAACCTCCCCCACAAAGAACCCCAACTCCTCAGCTTCTCATTATCAGTACTAGCACAAACATCAGACTACTTAAAGCCTCTATAGTGCAATCCACCTCAGCCCACATTTTGAGGTTTCTTAATCCACATATGATTTGAAGAAGGTAAACTTTCCATGCAGTATGCTTTGAAATTAATAGACATTCTTTTTGTCCTTTTGCCTCAATTTCTGATCTTCATAAAGATGGGGAAAATGGAAATCCTAAGTTCACTTTTACTCTCTTAGTCCCTAACGTGATAGTCCTCATGAATCCTCAATGCCTGGCCTCTCTTTTACCTATCTGGTTTTGAATTACATGGGCTAACTTCAGAAAAATCATCTTTACTAAATTATCTCTGAAAGTGAGGCAGAAGATATATGCAGTCTCTCAGCGATTGTTTTAGCTGCCCTGCCAGTTTTGAAATAAACAGCCTAATAAGAGGTCAGATACGTGGGTTTTAAAAGCCCTATTTATCATATGGTATTCAAAACCTTTCATCATTTTATAAGCCTCACATTAAATGTCAGTTGTCATTCTTTTTCTCATCATGATTCTGTAAAAAACCATTATGTTGTTGCTTTTCTAGGGAAAAAAAAAATTAACAGAAATAAAGCCACAGAGAGGACAGGGACAGAGCAGGGGACCTGGACCCAGAGAGCTAGTTTCCAATCCTGCCCCACCTCTTATTTATGGTGTGATTGGAGGCAAATTATTTAAATTCTTTGAGCTTCAGTTCCTCGGTCTATTAAATGAAGATAATAACAATTCCTGCCTTGCCGGTGTTTTCAAGGATGGTGAGGACGAGGGACAATCATCACCTTGGTGGGCTCAGTCACATCCTCATCCCTACGCCCCAACCCTTCTCCTGAAACAGCCTCTCCCACCCCGAGCTGCCCCACTCTCCAGGGCTTCTCTGCTGCTCTGGCCCCTCCTAATGCTCTGCTCCATGGCCTATTCACTCCGGGGCTCTCATGTGTTCATTTTCAACTCAGAGCGTCTCTCTCAAACGTCTCATAACACAGCCAGCTTTAATTTTCAGATACCTCAACTCCTTCATTTCAACTTGTTTACACAATACCTCCTTTTGGGGCTATCTCCCACTCAACAAGTCTAGATG
Organism: Lepilemur ruficaudatus; assembly: GCA_963574885.1. Lineage (NCBI taxonomy): Eukaryota > Metazoa > Chordata > Mammalia > Primates > Lepilemuridae > Lepilemur > Lepilemur ruficaudatus. The sequence goes on along the minus strand of CAUYRT010086645.1, from coordinate 16,892 downwards.
AAATTCAAACTCTCTCCTAAATCTAGCAATTCTCCTATGTTCTCCCCCTCAGTGATAGCACCACCCTTCATCCAGGCGTGTGAGCCAGGAGCCAAGGAGTCATCCCAGACCCTCAGCACCCCCAGCCGCAGTCATGGTACGTCCTGTCCACTCTGCCTCCTAAAGAGCTAGGAAATATGCCTTCAGATCTACGTCCTCAATCGACCGTCCTGTTGTGAGTTACACTTATCTGTCTCCTAAACCAGTGGTCCCCAACCTTTTTGGCACCAGGGACCAGTTTCACAGAAGGCAATTTTTCCATGGACAGGGGGAGGGAATGGTTTTGGGATGATTCAAGAGCGTTACATTTATTGTGCAGTCAAACCTCTTTGCTAATGATAATCTGTATTTGTAGCTGCTCCCCAGTGCTAGTATCACCACCTCAGCTCCACCTCAGATTATCAGGCATTAGATTTCTCATAAGGAATGAGCAACCTAGATCTCTTGAATGCACAGTTTACAGTAGGGTTTGCTCTCCTATGAGAATCTAATGCTGTTGCTGATCTGACAGGAGGTGGAGCTCAGGCAGTGATGTCACTCATGGGGAGCAGCTGTAAATACAGATGAAGCTTCACGAGCTCACCCACCACTCACCTCCTGCTGTGCAGCCTGGCTCCTGACAGGCCATGGACTGGTACCAGTCTGTGCAACCTGGGATTTGGGGTCTGCAGTCCTAAGCCATCCCATCACACTCACTCCCATGCTGTAGCAGAGTGCCTTTCCCTAGGTACAAATGCCGCAGTGTCAATCCCCTGCTTATGTCCTTTCACAGCTCAGCGAGGCTCTTTGGGGTCAGAAATAAAATCTTTAAGGAGAACTATACGACCCTGTGTGACCTGGCCCTGTCTCCCCACCAGATTTGCCTTGTATGGCTTTCCTGCCCCTGTACCACCTGGCCTCTTTCCTCCCCCTTAGGACCCTTCAGACTTCAGTCCAAGTTCACTTTTTCAGGATGCTACTCTATGATCCCTTAATGATTTTAGACATTCTCTTTCAGACATTCTTATCTTGCCACACGATTTTCTTTCATGGCACTCAGCACGTTTGCTGTTGCGTGATAATACGGTTCTTCTCATCAGTGGCAGTCTCCTGTGCTAGAATGCACCATCCAGTAGGGCATAAACTAGGTACACCTTGCTTCCCCTTGAATTCCCAGTGGCAAGCCCTGGTAGAATTTCAATATGTATCTACTGAATTATTGATGGAATTATTTATTAAATTATTAATCAGTTTTTTAATTAATATCGAGGTAGGCTAGCAGAGTAGTTAAGAGCCCCAGTTCCCCATTCAAACTGCCAGCATCCATTTCTGGCTCTACCACTCACTGGTTGTGTGATACTGGGGACGTTGCCACTGTCCGCAATACCTTCTCTCCAAAACTAGATAGTTTGCCTAGGAAAGTCAAGAAGGCAAAAGTGAGCCTCACAGCAAAAACCATGTTCTTAGTAAAATTAATTAATTAATTCATCAGAGGATATTTAAAAAGAAGAAAAAGTAGAGTCACCGCCTATTGTGTTTTGCTAACAAATAACAATCCTGACAATACCTTACAAGGACAGCATCAACCAGCACCATTTCCAATACAGGTGACTCAGTGGGCATTTGTGTCCCATCAAGTCCCTTTCTTCTCATATCCAAGCCTGCCTGCAGCCTGCCACTGACACAGGCTGGTGGCCGAGGCTGCTCCTCCGAGCGAAACTCAGCCGGGCCCTGCGCCCCTCACGCCATGCAAGGCTGGGCTGTGCTCCTCTCCTGCAAGCAATCAGCACAGGCCCTCAAGCATGAGATTTAATTGCTTGTTCATTATTTCAGCTCTCAGGGGCTACAAGGAAGCATGGCATTTCCGAGCACAGGATCCAAGGGAACCCTGGGAGCTGTCAGATTAAAAAATAACAACAGAAATGGGAAAGGAGCCTGTCTTCAGCCAGACGGCTTCAGGTGCCGGTGACTCAATGAGAAGGCCCCCATCAAAACGCATGGCGGCCCCTTGCTGTTTGCTCTGCCCTTTTCAATTCTGTCTGAGCAGGGAGGAGAGTGCCACAAAGAGATGAGAATTTGAACTCGCAGCCCCTGAGTGCACCAATGTCCCTTTTCTGCCTGATTGTATACTTAAAGTGCCTGTAAAGTCAATAACTTCCCATGGTTTCACAGCAAAGCCAAAAGATTAAAAAAGAGACATTGTCCTTTTGAAGATGTGGAAAGTAATAAGTGAGCAGGCTGAATCCTCTTTGGGTTTAAAAGCCTGTGCAGTTCTGCTTTAAGGTGTCAAAATTGCCTTAAATCTTTAGCTTTGTTATACCCTGCTGCTACACAGATATAATAGAACCAGGCTGACTCTCTCAAACAATTTGGAGATCATTTTTTCTCTCTAAAAACTTTGTTGAAATATATATGTTAGCACAGACTTTTTCCTTAACATTTTCTGTTTAAAAAATAGTATTTTTTTTTCAGATGCAACTTAAGAGATCAGAATATGCAAGCAGTAGCTCTCTTTAAAAAAAAAAAAAAATCGTGCACCATCTTCAGGTCTTGAGCACAAAGGTTACAGCTAGTTCTCCTCTCCCATTTTATTTCCACTGTTGGAACAGATTTGACCTCGTCTCTCTAAAGGCAGAAAACTTCAACAAAGGCGGGAGGACTATTTAAAGTGATGAAAAAGATTCTGAATGAAGGATTATGCCTTTGATGAAGCCTGAAAGAAATGCAGTGCTTGGGAAGTGGATAAAAGTCAATAGCAACAATTCTTTGCTTTGGATGAAACCTTGAAGGTGCACTTTTCCCCAGTGATATTAAAAATAAAAATAAAAACAACCAACCAAAGACTTGTAACTTCTCTGGTTCTATGGTATCTGTACATTCACATGATGGAAACTTACTAAATTCCGAGGGGCCCCTGGCAAAGCCCAGGCTCTGGCACAGGCTGGGTACCCTGCACCTGCACCAGGAGAAAATGGAGTAACTAGGCTCTGGATAGGGAAAGGGGAAGCCTCCTTCCTCTCTGCAATCTCAAAAGAGAAGGAAAAACCTAGACAGACAGATCCAAGCAGCCCTGAGACACTGCTCTAGAGGAGAAAAGGTAGGAAGAACATCATCCAGCAATAAAGGAAAGGATGCTACGAAGACCTGCCCTTTGTCCCTCCTCTCTTGCACCTCTCCCCACAGCCCCTTCTCTCTCCAACCTCCCCCTCCCATGCCATTCCAGGTGCTCCTCTCTACCTGGAACCTCACAGACACATTCCCCAAAAGCAGACGACAAGAAGCAAGGGTCTTGGGCTTTGCCACTTCCCACTCATGCTTATGTGCCAGGGAGGCACAGGGCGGCATGTTGTGTTATCTGCTGGGCTGTGAACTACGGCTCAAGCACAGACGGGAATGCTCTGAACAGTGAGGTTCCCTCAGGCTTCAGCTAGGTGCTTACAGGTGAACAGTTACTAAAAAGTCATCAGGCAGCAGATCTGGTCTCTGACCCTGGAACCGGTGGGATGGGGTGCGCACAGGAGATGTCCAGCTGGACTCATCTCCAGCTTCTGGCCCTGCCGTGGGTCTTAGCTGTGTTCTGTTGTTACCCCTGGGGCGTGCGGGGCTCTTGTTGTGATGGCCCAACGGGGCGCAATCATTTTATGAGCAGACCCAATCACTCTGCCGGCGTCTGCGGAGTCCGTGTCGCTTCAGAAGTCAGGCTCACCAGCGAGAGCAATTTCTTAATGGGAAGAATTTGTTATCAGTTGAGGCCACAAGCCCGAGTCTTTGAAACAGCATGACGCGGACAGCTCAGCACTCAGAGAATTACGGTTTTGTGCCCCTTGGTTCTAGGTGAGGTTTTCCTCCTCTCTTGAGGATGAGAGAATTAAATTACTGGAGCCGTCTCGTTGGCGATTAATTCAGTATTTACTAGGACCTACTATGTGCAAGAGATAGCGGGAAGCAATAAACTTCAAGAAAATAAAAAGCTTCTACTCTCAAGGGGGTTAACAGCTTACAGACCTTAGAATCACAAAACTCAGAAAAAGTGTTGACGACTGTATGTAATCCAAGCGCTTCCTTTCAAAGATGAGGAAATAACACCCTGAACTATTTTATACCTAAATGGCAGCAGAAATTCCCAAACCCTCATCTTCTTTCTAAAATCAGGCCCGTGCCTTGCCATTCCGTTCCTGACAGCCAAGAGGCTCCCGCATCACCAGATCCTGACGGCCGGTGGGGTCTGGACCGCGCCGTGGGTGTCAGTCATGAGCGCACGCCCCGCCCACCGCACGCCCCGCCCACCGCAGGCCCACGCTGCCCCCCCCACCCCCCCGCGCTTGGAGGTTTGCACACGCGCACTCGCAGATGCTCATAATGCAGCGAGCGCTGGAGGCAAGGATTAGCATTCAGGACCTACGCTTGGGTGCAGCGCAGTTAAGCAACCGGTCCAAAGATGAAGAGCAGGAGCAGTGAATGGAGGACTCAACCTCAGTCCATCCTCTGCACCCAAACACCAGTGGCCTCGCCTCCAGTCTCCTTCGGTTGTTCCCTCTTACCGACTAAATGCTCGTGTCCCCCCCAAGTTCACATGTTGAAATCCCAACACCCCATGTTATGGTATGAGGAGGTGGGGCCTTTGGGGGGTTATCGGGTCATGAGGGTAGAACCCTCACGGTGGGATTAGTGCCTTTATCAGAAGAGACACGAGAGAGATGATTTTTTTTTCTCTCGGCCATGTGAAGATACCACCACACGACAGCTGTCTGCAAACCAGAAAGAGGGCCCTCACCAGACACTGAATCTGCCGGCGCCTTGCTCTTGGACTTCGCGGTCTTCCCAGAGCTCTGAGAAATGCATGTTTGTTGCTTAAGCCAGCCATTCCATGGTATTCTGTTATATAAATAACCACCCAAACTGACTAACATGTTCCCTTTATTTCATCTCTATTTATTTCTGGAATCCGAGTTTGTACCAAATAATGAACTCACAGAATTTTAGAGATGGAAATGTTCTTAGAGACCATCTGGTCCAGATCTCTTATTTTACAGGTTAGAAAATAGGCCCAGCAACCTACCTGTGCTCACATCACTAGAGTTGTGCGAGCCCTAGAGAGAATGAGAGAGAAAGCGAGACTCCGCCCCTGCAGACACTAGCCCACCATGGTCTGGTGCAACGTGGGGGTCGTCCTGGTGTCCCCAAGCCTCAGCAGGCAGTGGGTGTTAATAAAGTCACATGATTAATAAAGATAAGAATCAATAAACAGCTGTATAAGGCATACATATACATTTGCCTAATGCAGAACCTCCTGCCCCTCTCAAAGTCTTCATCTAGTAACAGTTTCTCCAGAGTCTTACAGCCAGACTCACCACCTCCCTTGTTTGTGCTCAATACCCAAGTGTCCTTGGAGGGCTGTCTGCAATCATGACCACAGATCCTCTCTGACAGAGTCTGCTGCCTCTCAGAGAGTTCTCTCTCCTGACTCTGCATGTGTCTACACTGTCTGAATTTGAGGTCCCTAGTCTTCAAGGAACGAGGGCTGAGCAGTGATCCATCCTTCTCCTTCCACCTCTAGGTACCACTTGTCTATCAGGCACCAACACCATCTGCATCCTTGTGTATCATAAAGTCTCTCATTAAAAACAGCTCTTTAAACTCCAGTTTAAGAGGAAATAAATCCAGTGGGCCACAATAAGGGCCAATTTGAGAGATAGACATCCTCCCACTCTCTCTTGAGCCCAGGTATTCTCTGCCAAACCACAACTCGTCCAGGAAATCAGCCTCCAGCAGCACCCACTCCCACCCCAACCCATGGGGCAGGTCTGAAGAGCTCTGAAGCCCAAGTTAGACTCAGGCTGGAACTCCTACCACACAGGGATCACTAGATTTAATTTACACTGTCTTACATTTTACAAAGTATGCAACAGGAGTAAAAGCATAATTCAACAAAACTTTTCCAAGAATGTCTTCGGTGTTTTCTCTCTCCTGGAAATTGTAGTTGAAAGAGCATGTTGCATGAGGGAGCAAAACTCAAGCTGTTTTTCTTTAAGGGAAAAATAGTCATTTAATTGCACAGTAAGAAGCATATCGTGGGCAGAAAACGCCCTGCTCATTGTACATGTCAACTTATTTAGGTATCTATGGAAAGCGGATGTACCGAAAACTTAGGCTAAGTGTAATTGTTGAGTGGAGCATACAATTGAGCTCTAGTTTTCCTAGAGGCCAAGATAAAAAGGAAAACAGATGAGTGATATAGTTCTCCCCTGTTACCCTCTCAAGGAGTAACAGAGTATCTCATCTAATAGCCAAAATCCTGCCATCATATGAAGAAATGAATTGATTGTATGGGTCTCTACATAAGAAACAAATTGCCCCAAAGAATGAGGTCTTCAAGGGCACTGTTGGGTGGTCCCCACTGCATGCCCTACAACAGTTTTCTGTAATAGGCAGAAACAGACTTCACCCGACTTCTTATGCAAAGTCCAAGAAAATAGCAGTATCGCTTTATTTCCTGATCATTTTGAGGAGGTATTTTACAAAGACCCATTGCTCTGAACACTGCTCGTCCTGCCTCTGAAGGGCCTAGCTTCCTAGCACAGGGCTGGCACGAAGCATGGCATGATATCCATCAAAGCCTGACTTAGACATGACTGTCGTGTGCATTTTCCTCAACATATGCAGCTGAGGCCAGATCTCCTGTATCTCTAAGACACAGAAAGGAACCCCTGTCAACTCCTGTCACTCTATACCCCTTAAGCCCTTTCCCATAACGAAAGCACAAAAAGATGCTTGGACCCTGGGTCTCGATCAAAGAAAACTGTGAAGCTTCTTTAGTCTAGGTCCATGTAGGGATATTATGGCCCACTTAAGTCAAACCCAGTTATCCAGATCCAGCCTCAAGAGGAAGCTAATGTATGCCCAGCAGCAGATTTCCATCATATGATATTGACGGGGGGACATGGAGGAAGTAGGGGATGGTGTCCCCAGCCTTGAAGAGCCCAGCTGGGGAGGCAGGACCATGAAGGAACACCTGGAAACAAGGTTATGTGGGAGCAGAGGGTTCAAGAGAGCAAGCTCTGAAGTCGGGAAGACCGAACTGTGAATCTCAGTTCTTTTCCTTACCCGCTGCCTGGCTTTGGGCAAACTAGTTACCTTCTCTGGGCCTCACTTTCTTCATCTGAAAAGTAGGGAGCACCTCTTGGGATTGCTGTGAGAGCCACTGGGATAACAGATGTGAAGACTGCAGCAGAAAGCCAGGAGTTGAGTCAGCTGTCAGCCAGAATTAGCTGTCACCATCATTGTTTGGTTGTCATCATCACTATCACTTAAGTATCGGGAAACTTCAGGAAAAGAGAAATCACTGGATGCTGGAAACAAAGGAAGCCGCCCAACTTCACATGGGTTCTAGACTCAGAGAAGCCTGTTTGAATGTCTGTTTGATTACCTAAATGAATATGCATGAAAAACGCAATCCCTCTGAACATCACTCTCTTTACCTGTAACGTGGGAACAGTAATTCCTACCACACGTGTTTATCATGTCTTTCTCTATGGAAAAGAAAAAAGTCATTTAATTGCACAATAAGAAGCATAGTTTATCTGTGGGCAGAAACAACTGCCTGTTTATTGCACGCACCAATTTATTTATGCACCTATCAAAGAAAGACAAATGTACCCAAAACATAGGTGCAACATATAAATCATCCTTCTTACAGTCCTTGGCCTTAATGGACCCTCAGTGAGCAAGCGCTAGTATGAGTAATATGAAGCAGCTAGATTCAAGCACAGCCTCAAAGAATAATCAGAATGAGAATGGCAAATTGAGTGGACAGGATCTTTCTGAATGAGGGGACAGCATGAGAATCAGCATAGAAGGAGGATTAAGCTCATCAGATATGAGAGGAACTTAGGAGAACAGTCTGCATTTTGAGAGGATTTCGTCAGGGGCAGTGAATGGTAAGATTGCATGAAGAAACAGACCCAAAGGCCAGGATGCAGGCTGAGGAGTTAGCAGAAGGCCACCATTGTGAGCTTGCAAGCAGGGCAGTAGCTTGATAAGATCAGTTATAAAAGACCAACTGGGCCATGATAAGCAGAATGGATGGTGCAAGGAGCACCTTGCTCCATCCAATCTTCAATACCTGCAGATAGTATATTAGTACAATTATGAACAATTCCAGCATGTACAGCCCAACTCTCTATTTCTAACGTAATTGGATTCTGTGTGGATATTCACTTCTCCATTACTGCCGTCACTGTTCTGCACAGTAAAGATTTCTTTTCCAAGACCCAAGGGATTTGTAGATATGGATTCCATAAGGATTCTAGTCACTCACCTTCTACTGATTTTTAGCTTAAAACACAGTAGAAAATTATTGACGTTATTTCCTTGAAAACCCTTCCCTGCCTGTACATGTCTGTGTCAATAATTGTCATGTCGAAATTGGAAATGGGCCTTTGGCAGCTCGCCTAGGAATGTCAAATAGTCTCCATTAGGTTTGAAAGCTCTGAGTTTCAGTAATGGGTTGATACTCTACCTGATATGATTGTACAAAATTACATAATTGATTTCTGGGACACTGTGCCACACAAATTTTATAGGTTTCTTTTATTTTGTGCCTCAAAAGGCAAGTGTTCTTTCGTTCATTTTCCTCAGTAAGAAGATTTCAAGCCTTGCTCTTGGCTGGTCCAGATTAAATGCAGGTATTTTATAAGGCTCTACACCCTTTTTTGCAGTTACTTTACACATCAAAGCCTGTGATTTTTCCATTGGCTTCTAAGAGTTGGTAGCTAACTAAAAAGTAGCCCTGAGAATGTTGAGTCTCACCAACTATATGGTGCACAAAATACATCATTCCCAGCATAAAGTAAGAAATGAACATTTCTTAATTGTGTTAGTATGTTTGCAGTGTTCTTTTTCCTTTCAGCTCTATGATGGTTACAAATGCAGTATTTGTTACAGACCTTTAGAGTGTATTTGGTTAATGCAGGAACTCTCTTTTAAAGAACCAGTTATTTCTAACCTTGAGAAAGCCTATGGTCAGGGAACAATGACAAGGTAAAAAAGAGTTGGCTTCTGTGCAATCTATTCTCTCTGTGTCAATGGATGTGAGGACTAATGGGGATCCTATTCAGCATTATTGTACTGTCTGGGCCAGAGCAGAGAGGAAAAGCGACACCGACCACATTTGGTGGCACTGGGTAATTGTCCCTAATATTTAAACAATGGCCATGACAACTCCAATGCTTAGCGGAGAGAGAAAGGAGTCATTAGGCTGAATAGGTGCCAGGGGACCTGTGAGTACATTTCAAAAGCAACATCTTACACGAAGAGAGAGGAGTATTATGAAGTGCAGAAGGCATACAAGAAGAATAGTAGTATTCTTAAAAGATACTGAAAGGCAAGAAGAACTGAATTCAAAAAGAAACTTTGCCTACATTAAAATTATTTCATTTGTTTAATTTGGCTCACAAGCTAAATGCTAAACTGAGTCACAATTAACCCATATTCAAGTATCCTGATTTTGAGACATGATTTTCATACTGAAAGACTTAAGAAAACTTCTCATTTCCTTCTCCCTGAGAAACGCATTGTTTTAGATAGAACTTTACTAATAAGTAATAAAATAGATGGCCACCAACAGACAATCCCAAAAATATTTCCAAGTTAGAAAAGTGGAAACCTGGAAAATACTACGTGATTAGGACCTAATATGATACCTTGTTTAGTCATATGCCCGCACGCACGCGGGAATCTAATCGACAGCACTCTTGCCACAGATGTAATACGTACTCATTCAAGTGTTCAAGGGACCCTGAGGATATGATCGTCACCAAGACTCCATAACATGTATGGTTTCACTTTTTGATAGTGTGACATCACAAGAATTCTCACATTATTTCTTAAATGAAAATCATTTAAAATTAATTTTGTTTTGAAATTTTCACAGCTTCCTCAGAAACCCTTGGGAGATACAGAGATACGCTGAGCTGTTATAAAACCCATGGTTAGTCATTTTTCATGCTAGACACCATTCCATGCTTGTCCCAATCAACATGGATACATTGACTATTCTACTCTAGGCCCAGTTGGGTAGGCGGTAAGGACACAAGAATTAAAAATTCAGAACTGTCCCCACCCGCATGCAGCAGAGAAACAATCTCATAACCTAAAACAAAAAGTGTGCCCATTTGTTCTTAAAGGAAAGAAATAGTTATCCAAACTTTAGATGGATAAAAGAAAATAGAGAAATGCCAATTTCTCTGTTTATACAATTTCATGAACTTTTGAAAGGAAATTCCTCTTCAGAGGTTACTGTTTACATAATTTTTCAGTGTAACTTTGGGGTGGGAGGCCTTTCCTTGACATATTTGTGATGGCCATGCTTGTTTGTTTGTTTTCTCACAGATATTTATATATTCTTAGGCAAGTGTTTGAAATTCAGACATTGCTTCAACATTAGAGTCTCTGTAGTAGCCAGTAGTTCTCCTCATCCGTAGCCAGCTCTCCTCTCATTCTGGGCACACAAAAGACCTAACTTTCCAGCCCCTTGTGGGGTGCTGAGGAAGTGGCTGTACATCTGGCTCAGGCCAATGTGCTATGACACACACTGTCCCCTCCATGCTGGAGCCTTTAATTGTCCACACTAGACATGCCCAGCATTCTCTTTCCAAAATTATGCCATCTTCCTTTTGGTGACTGACCTTTCAGTCTGGGTCCTAGAGAGAGAACAGCAGAGACCAGGACTCCCAATCAACCTTGAGTGACACGTAACAAGAGCAAGAAATAACCTGTTGTAATTAGCAAGTGAGATTTGGGGATGTTTGTTACTGCAGCATAACTCATCCTATCCCGATTTATACCTTCTTTTAGTTTCATGTTGAAATGCTCCAGGGTTTTCTATCTGAGTGGAGTTGAGAAGAAGAAGAAGAAAATAAAAGCTCCCAGCATGCCGCCACTGGGCTTGGGGGCCTTTGGGCACCTAACTTTTTTATGTTTCACAGAATAAAGATGAATTCTCAGAACCACAGCACATCAAACTATGTCTGTTATCCTACAAGGAAAAGGAAGATGTTTTTCCTTCTTTCCTAAAGTGGTTAATTGTTTCCAGCCACCTACATCCCTCCCAGGCAGATGGCTTCAGACTTGATAAGGCTGGATCAGGAGATAGTGCTGGAAAGAGGACTAAAAAGAAGCGCTTGTGGGAAACACGACCAGCAGTGAGCACATCGGCTCCTGCGACTGTCTCACATTAATTGTCCAGGCTGATTTTCCTAACATCTTTAGTGATCCATAGTGCTGAACACTGGATCCCTTTCTCCTGTGAAATGTTGCAGTTTCCTTCCATCTTCTGCCTTCTGACTCACCTTGGAGACTCATATTGGACAGGATCTTCCTCAAATGCACCTGTTCTCCAGGCCTTTGGAATCCCCTCGGCCACCTTGTGCGGGGTGCAGAACAGTGGCTCCAGTCCTGACCAGGCAGCAGCTCCACCTGCGTGGCTGTGCCAACGTCCAGCACATCTGGGTGCCACCTCCCTCCCCCACGTGCACTTCAAAAATATCTCACTAGTGACTCTGCTGTGTAGTCAGGGTTGAAAACCACTGCTAAACAAATTCCTTTCCTCTCAGATCACTGGAGACATAAATGACTTTTAATAGTAATCATAACAGTAATTGTTAACATATATTGAGCACATATAAGCAATTTCTGATTGATTCATTTAATTCTCATACCAACTCTGGGAACTAAATGCTGATATTTTTCCCATTTTATAAACTTATCCAATATCACATAGGAGTAAGTGGCAGAACAAGAGCTAGAATCCAGGTTGACCAAACTCTAAAGGCCTTCCTTCCCAAAGCAGAATTCAACCTTTTTACTTTAAGCTAACTTTCTTTGTTTCACATTGAAACACAGCCACGCCCAGCAGAGGTATGACACGATAAAAGCTGCACAGTTCTAAGTGCAGATTGGCTCGATGCTACCCACACTACCCGTTCTGAGTGAGCATGCAGGAAGACTAAGTTTCCCAGCCTCGCTTGAAGACAGGCTGGGCCTCCAGGGTTTTGCTCTGGCCAGTGGAACATGGGTCCCTTCCAGGCCTGGCCAGAAAACAGGCTGTCCACACTAGCACTCTTTCTTTTCTGCATCTGTGAAGGCCGTGTGCTTCCGATGGTGGCATCGCAGGTTAGAAAGAGCCTGGATTTCCGAGCCACCTCTTAGAGAAGAGCTTCGCAGGAAAGCAGCCCAACCTGCACCAAGCTTTTACAAGGGCAAAGAATAATCCTTGGTTTTGTTAAGTCACCAAGATTTGGAGGTTGATCATTTAGCAGCTAGTGATCCTTACTCTGACAAATGTACTCACCTGTAGTAATACAATGGAAATACTCATGAACGACTAATAGTTCAATTTCTCAAACTCAACATAAATATCGCAAATCTCATCATCACCAAGAAGTTTAAGTTTAGCAACCCTGAGCCAAGACTCTTTCAGTTAACTAACAAAACAAACAGCAATCCAGTAACTCAACCGTTGCACATCCAAGAACCCCTTCTACCACGAGAAACTCTTTCTTCTGGAGTTCTTCTAAGACAATCAGTTTATTCATGTCATCTCAATTTTACCAGACTATTTGGGTCTTTATCCTAGAAAATCATTTTAGAAAGCCCCCCTCTTAAAAGGCTCCTGGAACCATAGCATGTGTGAGTAGGTGAAGTGTACCAGTTTATTCCAAATGCTCATAAGATACAGAGGTTGAAGATGTCATTCCAATTAATCAATTACAACCCAGATGGGGCTGTTTAAATCAGGACTTCAGGAAGCACCTGGAAACAATTAACTCTCATTGATAACAATAGCAAGAATATAGAAAGTGTTCCTACACTGTTGCAAATGGCACCTTCATTTATGTCATCTGATTCTTAGGTGGCCCAGCAAGTAGCACATTCTGAAAGGAAATGATGATTATTATAATAATGATGATTATTTCTCATTCTAGTGACCATTGTAAAAAACTCTGATGACCACCACATGGTGGCCAGTGGGACTTAAAATTCATGCTGGATGATGGCTTAGGATATTACATACACACAGTCTAAAATTGTCACAGAAATGTTCATCCACTTAAAATATTTTTAAAGAAAGTTTGGCAAAATGCAAGTCTGGGATGTGACAGCTCTGTGACAGATCTCTCAAATAAAAAAGATAACAATGGAGACTCTACATCACTTATGGCACAAAAATTAGTAACGGGCTGAGCGATCTGAAGACTCAATTCAGGGTTTAATGTTCTCATATTTTTAAGTTATTAAGTGAATATTCAGATTTATTTTTTGCCTTATAATAGGGTACCCAGAGGCAGAGAGAGAAAACTCTTCCGATAAACGTATTTGAAAATAAAGAATGACATCTCAACCTGGATATATTGTACATGAATGGTATGCAGGAAAGAGGGGGAACAAAAATCTGTATACAATGCACTGCTCCAGTGGTGCTTCAGCTCAGGGACTTTTTAAAATCAGCTCTTTGGGTTAAAGCAGTGTTTCTCAAAGAGGGAGTCTAAAGATGCCCTAAAAGAGAGTCACCCGGGATGTTAAATTAAAGTCAGATTCCTCAGCCTCATCCCCCATCTAATGAGTCAGAACATCCGGGGCCTTGGCATCTAGCATTTCAACAATCACCATGTGACTCTGAGAATCACTAGCAGGGGCAGACTACTTGTGAGAGATCAAGTGGGAGAAATAAAATGCATCAAAAACAGAATTTTCTGCACAAGAACCCAGAGAAATTAAACCCCAATAGAAGTGATACTTTTTTTTTTTGAAACTACGATTTTAAAGATCAGGATAAATAAGAAGTAATTAAATGTGTCTGTCTAAATTAAAAATAGCTCAGGTGAAAGGGTAGTGTGATAAAATCATTCTGCTTCCAACAGAGATGAATTTGAGGTTTTAACCTTTTATTCTACTAAATAGAAATAAAGATCTTAAAATTTATATAGGTAATAACTAGACAGATAGACTATTACAGCTCCCACTGAGATTAGCAAGCAGCTTAAGAGAATACCTTTTATCCTTTATTTTATATTCTCCCTACTTTTAGCTTCCTTCTGTTTTTAACAAGGAAGACTCCACATGGGTCAAAGGGGAAAGGTTTTGAAGTAGCTATTAGAGAGATAGTTTTTCCCCCTAAAACAGCCAGCACAATTCATCCTTCACGTATCAGAAGGGCTCAGTTGGAGGTTAAATTCTGAAAGCTGTGTGGTCGGAATTTCATATTACACCTTTCCATTTATAGTTCCGCTTCCCAAACTACCGCCTTGAACTGTCCCATCCCTGTGCCATTGCTGGGGGCCTGGCGCCAAGTGCCACTGGAAATGGATGTAACTCGAGCAATCAAAACCATATTTTCAAAGGACAAAGAAGAGACGGACCCCACTTTTTCGACCACAGGGAAGTTTCGGTACCTTTGAACAAGAATGGAGGGTAAGAGCAAGAGAGAAACTCTCAAATGGAAATATTGTTAGAAAGTTGGTAATCTGTACATGAAACACCTTTCAGCCACTTGACACAATTCATGATGACAAATGTTGCAATGCCAAATTATCTCCCTGGCATTCTGAGGGGTAGTTTGAGACAAACACATAAAAAATATTAATACAGAAAGGAGAATTCAGTGCCCTGTAAAAAAGTGACTGTACCACCCAGCTGTGAGCCCATGAGGGCTCTTCATGAAATTCCCCAGTGTCTGGCACACTCCTGGCACACTCCTTAACTCTTGCAGGTATGCATAAATACATAAGTAAATAAATGTCTTTTAAAAGGTTTGAAAATGCAAAAATCAGTACAAATAAGATGGGCTTTCCTAAAACTATCAGAAGAAACTCCAAGGTATGATCTATCTTTGCACTGGGTCTTGCCAAGTGCCTTCCTGAGTTTCTTTCAAAGCCTTTCACCTTTCCCCTTTTCCCAGCTCTGCCACCGGCTCACCTTCATCTCGACAACTATTAGCTCTTTGTTAGACAATGAGAATTACCTTATAAAGGAGCCCCATGCATTGACTCAAGCCCACCTTCAATCTTGTTTATATTTCAACCACAGTCATGTTTTCCAAATGCAAATATGATCTTGTCACACACAGACACCCACAAGCTAGATTAAACCATTTCAATGATTCTCATTAGCCTTAGAATCAAGACAAAAACTCTTCAGATGCCTGCCAAGACCTACATGGTCTGGCTTCTCTCTGCCCCTACATGGTCATTTTGTAGCAGGCTCCAGCCACACCGGATGGCTCTCAGACTCTCTAACGTCCCATGGTCCCTCTGCCACAGGGCCTTGGCACTTGCTGCATCCTCTGGCTGGAATCCTTCTCCCTCTACCCCCTGCCTTTGTCTTTCTTCCTATTTGTAATTACAAATCTTCTTTTAGATCTCAGGCTTCTTCAAGGAGATTTTGTCAGAATCCGTGTCTAGATCACTTTCTCTATTATTTATTCTTTTTTTTAATGTTTTTTAAATGGTAAATTGTGGGTTATATGTGTTTTACCACAATTTTTTTTATATATTTCAGCATATTATAGGGGTACAAATGTTAAGGTTACATATATTGTCCTTGCCCCTCCTCCCCCCTCAAGTCACAGCCTCAAGCCTGACCATCCCCAGACGGTGCGCATTGCACTCATTATGTATGTATATACCCATCCTCTCCTCCCCCCTCCCGTCTGCCCGATATTCGATAAATGTTGTTCCTATATGTCCACTTAGGTGTTGATCAGTGAAACCAATTTGCTGGTGAGTACATGTGGTGCTTGTTTTTCCACTCTTGGGATACTTCACTTAATAGAATGGGTTTCAGTTCTATCCAGGAAAATACAAGAGGTGCTATATCACCATTGCTTCTTATAGTTGAATAGTACTACATGGTGTACATATACCGCATTTTATTAATCCACTCACTTATTGATGGGCACTTGGGTTGTTTCCACATCTTTGCAATTGTGAATTGTGCTGCTATACACATTCAAGTGCAGGTGTCTTTTTATAGTGTCTTTTGTTCTTTTGGGTAGATGCCCCGTAATGGGATTGCTGGATCAAATGGTAGATCTACTTGTATCGCTTTAAGGTATCTCGATATTGCTTTCCACAGGGGTTGAACTAGTTTGCAGCAGTGTATGAGTGTTCCTGTCTCTCCGCATCCATGCCAACATTTATTGTTTTGGGACTTTTTGATAAAGGCCATTCTCACTGGAGATAAGTGATATCTCATTGTGGTTTTGATTTGCATTTCCCTGACAATTAGAAATGTTGAGCATTTTTTCATGTTTGTTGGCCATTTTTCTGTCTTCTTTTGAAAAGTTTCTGTTCATGTCCTTAGCCCACTTTTTGATAGGGTTGTTTGATTTTCTCTTGTTGATTTTCCTGAGTTCTAAATAGATTCTAGTTATGAGCCCTTTATCGGATGTGTAGCTTGTGAAAATTTTCTCCCATTCTGTAGGTTGTCTGTTTGCTCTCGTGACAGTTTCTTTGGCTGTGCACAAGCTTTTTAATTTGATCAGGTCCCATTTATTTATTTTTGTTGTTGCTGTGATTGCCTTTGGGGTTTTCTTCATAAATTCTTTGCCTAGGCCAATGTCTAGAAGAGTATTTCCAATGTTTTCCTGTAGAATTCTAAGGTTTTCACACATTAGGTTTAAGTCTGTTACCCAGCCTGAGTTGATTTTTGTGAGCGATGAATGGTGTGTATCCTGTTTCAGTCTTCTACCTGTGGCTATCCAGTTTTCCCAGCACCATTTATTGAATAAGGATTCTTTTCTCCAGTGCTTTTCACATTTTGCCAGATTTTATATTAGATTACCCTTCTCTTTCTTATTTATTTGTAGCTACTTACGC